>JAOXYB010035096.1:0-13961 GCA_028565635.1 Phoronis ovalis | reverse complement strand
TATTAAAAATCAGCTCGTGGCAGAAAGCGAATTGAAGTCGCTTCGTGTCCACACTTGCAAGTTAAGTCGCTTAAAGCTGATCAGGAAAAAGTTAATTCACCTCAGGAAGAGGATTAATTTTTGCTTGATGAGCTTTATTTTAATGCTCTTGAAGCGAATTAATCGCATACACACTAGAGGCTGAAGTGCATTATTATAAAGCGCTCTATTGTGAAGCACTCTAAGTCGTAAGTCTGAATGGGCCTAATAACTGTTGCAAAATTTGTAAAGTCTATCAATCATGACACTTGAAGGCAAACATGTTAATCTACACTGATTTTAAAAATTTAGTGAAAAGGCAACATTATCCTCAACTAACTTCAGTTTAGCTGCTATCTTATCTTTTGCTTAGTTTGAAGTGTTGTTATCATGCCCAGCATGAAACATAAAAATTCTAGCACAAGTATTAATATGTATTAATATGCCCCACTTTGTGAATTTTTAAGACTGAACTGATAGTTTATTAATAAACTAGAATGGCACTCAGTGGAGTGAAAACCTTTGCCACTCTGAATATTGCGTTGATCCTGAATCGGATCTGGATCATCATTGAAATCTAATCAATTAATCCTTGTGATACATCTGAACTATCCCGTACGTTTTGTCTAAATCTGTCCATAGCTTTTTGAGCTATGTTGCTAACAAACAAGCAGACACACAAACTAGCTAACACAGATGCATGAATACATAACATCTGCACCACCAGCTGTTGGTGCAAATAATAAAGGCCTGTGTGGACATATAAATATTAGTAACATTATAAAGAATTCCTGCATTACAAACAAACATGGCTTATATAAAAGTCATTTAACACATAAGCACAATGTATTAAGTAAAGAAAGCCTCTGGCGAATATTTTTGGCACAATTTATTCAAACTTTGTACTTTAAGTTAAATTTTTGCTAATTAAATGAGAAGATAGACAAACTATATATATTTTGAAAGTATACAACTTTCTAAATCTGTAATCTAATTTTTCTTTTAGTGGGTCATGTGACCTATACAAAAAATATATTAAGTCAAAACACTCTCGAACAAAGAATTGAAACTTGTACAAATAATGTAGAAATTTTAATTTTTTGAAGAAAGCAACATTTCAAAATGGTAACTGTACATGTCACATGATCTACTCACTAGACAAAAAATTAATTGCAGATTTTAAAAGTTTGAGGTATATTCTTTCAAAATATATATACTTTATTTGTCTATTTTTTCCTTTAATTTGTTAAACTTAAAGCATAATAATATTCTGTACCTTAATACAAACATTAGTTTATACCATTATAAAGCATTAATTGTTAGTTCAGTCATTATAAACAACATGATCAGGGTTTATGTAATAATCATTACCTGATTCTTTATTCCTAATAAATGCTCTCTACACATGCTTAAATGTCATTGCTACTATTTAGATTTAGACATTTTTTCAATACTTTATAGAAATCAGCTGTAGAATTTGACTCTTTATACCAAAAATATTGTTATTCATAATATCATGGAATCCCCGGCATGGAATCTATGGTAGGGATAAAGACAATATTCATTCTCTTCAAGCACTTATTTTGGTGTACTGAACAGGATGGGCATATCTTATTTTCTTTGTCTTCATGACGACCTGTATATTTTGTATAACTTTTTTAAATTTGCCTTCTACTTTGTTTCGCAAAGAGAAGCACCAGATTAGAAATGTGTGAAAACATGCTTTTTTCTCATACTCTTAGATGAACTTAGTATTCATATTTTTACTTAAAAAAGTAAAGAAGTAACTTGTGCACGCACTTATTAGTTGTTTTAAAATCCTCTACAACAAAAACAAAACACATTTTTATGAACCTACCCACAGAAGGACATACTGTGCATAAGGGGGCCCATGGCACAGGTGTCATGATTTCCTGCAGTGTGACGTGCAGTCCTGCAAGTAACAGTATCATAAGCATATCTTTAAACACAGGACTTCCAAAGACCTGTTGCAGGTATAGGTAGGAAACTTTAGGGCATAACTACTGTCGTTCACTGGTACAAAACGGTAATGTCTATTATCTAGTACGTCATTGAAATCATGTTCCTAAGTGCTGTTGCATTAGAAAAATTGCATCTATTGGCAAACATAAAAACTAATTTTATTAAAACTGAATGTATTTAAAATGGTGTCTGTCAAGTTTAGACACCAATAAATTACAACAGTATGATGTGATTAAAATTTGCTTTATTTCTATTTGACAGTGATATATATCATACGATGACACTTCTATTTATGACATGCACACTTTTCCTATTTAGAATTCATTATTTTATCTCTGATTACAATCAATATTTTATCTCTGATTGCTTTGTAATAACATAATTGTTAGCACTGTAAACACTTGATCTTCTGGAGATACATAAGTTCTCTTTTGTAATCAAAATGTTCATATAGTACCATGTCACCTTATAATTTACCTATCCATAAGAATAATTATTAAAATGAATACTGCCTTGAGGTTTACTGATTAATAATTTTTAAAAGTTCAGAGAACATGAGTTTTCATAGTTTTGCTGAAGTCTCTGTAGTTGTCATATATAGACTCAAGAAATCAAAGCTACGGTAATTCTTCTCAAATTCGTACAAAAAAAAATTATTATTTTTAATTTTGGGGGGGTGTACGAAATTTGGGAAATACAAAATTCTCCGAAAATATGGGTGTACGAATTTTCGGAAACTAATAAATGCGTAAAGCGGGTGTACGAATGTGGGAATTCCGGAAAAATATATTTTGATATTTGTCTGTCGTTGATTGTAAATCGGGGTCAAACACTACCAGTACGGCAATGCGAGAAATCAACATAAACAGAATCTGATCAATCAATGACAGAAATAGCTAGTAGAATACCTATGGCGTTATTATATAATAACCATTTTTCAATACTTGATGTATCAAATAACGGGCACTTTGTGGTAGCATGCAAAGTACCTGGCTTCTGCCGTTCTGGCGGATGATCTGGCGTGTTCTCCCGGCGTGTTTAAAACTTAGTGTTTGCTACGGAGTAATATGCTTTGCTAATCTTCTGGAATAAACAAACAAAAAAGGTGCCGTCCCAAAAATGTTTTTTGCTTTCTAGAAAATTATTTTTTGTGCTCTAAGATCGTTCTCGATCAAAATCTCCTGTGATCACTTATTTCCTGAAACATTCATTGTAAATTCATATCTAGTAAAAAAAAAACATCTGATCAATGAATGACGGCATGTCACTTACAGCCAATTATAGTGCAAAAGTTGGTTAGGCTATGGGTTAGCCACCGAAAAAACAAGTGAACCATGAACATCCGGTATGCTTGAAATAGACCCTCGAACACTTATGTGATAGAATTATCAAGTAAAGAGTTTTAAATCAATAAATTTTAAATAAATTTTTTTATTTTGAACTGCATTAATTATTTAGTTTATAAAATTGGTCTAACTTACTAGATCTAAAAAAATATCATGTTTATGCCTAACCAGAAGCTGTGAAATTTAATTTTCATGGTGGATGTCGGTCCAGAACCGTCGCCAAAAAAAAGCAGTACAACATGTAGGTCAGCTGGCAAGAATTTTCAATCACGATTGAATGTTTATAGTGCGAACGGTCATAATCGCGATCAAAATTTTGTTAGATTTTTTTTCTAGCTAATATTTTAATCGTGACTGCTCGTCATGCGAACAGCTAAAAAGATTGACACAAGGCGTGACTTGTTATTCACGGTCCCGTCCTAGATTAATGATTCACTCAGTCTAGATTTCTCCGGATTTCCTTGCAAAAATATAGTTTACATTAATTTTTGTTATACTGAAATTGTGAATTCACATTACGTGTACGAGCGATTACTTTATCCAAACAGGGAGATAGAACATTACCCGAAAATGCTGATATTTTGTTAATACTTGACCGCGATCCTGGTTGACAAAGTCATTGTTCTCAGCCGTGATTGGCTGTTTTTTTATGAATTTGACACACTAATTAGTGCCAACCTGAAAAGAAGTCGTCGTATTTTGAACGCGCTTCTGAGAATGTATAGATGTAAATTCCGTGTCAGCGTTCATAAAATACAAACTATCAACGAAAATCAGATTTTGTACGAATTTGAGAAACCCCCAAAAACCCAAGAAAAACTAGGTGTACGAATCTAGAGAAACACCAAATTCTCAATTAATGGGGGGGTGTACGAATTTCAGAAATTATAAAATCTGAAAAAGGGGGTGTGTACGAATAATGGAGTTATACGAATTGAGAATAATTACCGTATTAAATTAATTGATACAGCTGTTTAAAACTGCAGGTTTAAAAATAAAATCAACTGTGCAGAATCTGTTTTGATGGCTTCCTACCTTGTGTACACTGCTTGCACTGAGCCTCTTCATACAGACCATAGACTTCATTATATGTGCCATTGGGACAGCTATACTGTGCTGCATACTTAGTTCCATTAGGACAATAATATCCTGGTGGACAGATGCCACTGGGAGCTGATCCTCCTCCTAAAACACAAGTGATGAATCTATATCCACTACACAAGGAATTATCTTCCTTGATGTGACAGCATTTTTATGCAAACTAAAGACAATATTTCTTTAAATGACACTGTCAAAGTCAAGTGCTAAACTACGTTTTGTTTGTTTTTAAAATCATTCTAGTACTTACCAATGCAGTATTCAGTCTGTGGACAAACATAGCATTCCGTGGCATCAGTCAGATCCGACCTATCTGAATATGTTCCTAATGGACATGGATAGCGGTCAGGTGCTGAAGTCTGAAGTGGGCAATAATACCCAGGCCTGCAAGGCTGAGGTGGGTTTGTGGAGTTGCCTGAAACAGATGTACGATACATTTTTCAATAAGATTCACTTATGAGAGTTGATAAAAATTACTTTTAAAAGCATCTTCACTATTACTCAATCAGATTTGCTAAGTCGCATCACGGTCGTGAGAAATCTCCAATGGATCCTTCATTTTCGCACCACATAACGTCAAGCAGAAAAATTGGTCATAGCCTAGCTAAAAAGCAGCCCATCAAATCAATCTTTACAAAAACAAATGCAATGAAGAGAGGGTATTCTCTCGTACGTTCTTATAAATTTGGCTGTTTGTAAAGTTCTTTTTGTTGGTAAATAAGCGGACATAGTCTTACGCTTTTCTTTAACCAGTTTCGATCACCGTTTCTACAATTTAACTTGGAATTTAAAAGTTCTGTTTTTAAAAGTTTCATACTGCTTTGACACATGGTGAGTTAAGAAAGGGGCATTTTTTTTCATGGCTTGAAAAATGCCCAGGAATTTGTTTAATATATTGCATTTGTTAAGAAATTATCAATTACTAATTAATTGATATTAAAGTGGGATATGATTACTTTGGTATTGCAAAGGTAACATCTTCAATTGATGACATATATTTGTGATAACACCAGGTGATAACACTGACAAAATACATATGAACTTAAGCAAAACTCATGTGCTGTTCATTAGCATTCAAAACATGGGTTTGTCAGTCTATTTGCTGCCGATGCTGTCAAATTAGTTAAAACAATAACTGTTATGTGTGTCAGCTTGACATGAAATGCAGACCAATAAAAAGATATGATAATCCTACTAGCAGTGAGGTATTTTAGTGATTCATTGTTTATATTTTGTATTCATCTTTTTTTTCACACCATAGTCGACAGTGTCTCAAACTATAGTGGATTTTTCTGCCAAGCATCAGAAACATCAAGCGGCACCTCAGGGAACCAGCAAATACACAGAAACAGCGCAGAAGTCACAGGGGTAGTCCAGGAGTGCATATTTCTATACCTGTTGCCCAGCTACAGTATGTGCTGGCAGGGCATGCATCGCACTCATCAGCTGAAGCCAAATTTGTTCTCCAGGAGTACGTACCAGGCAGACATGGAAACTGATCAGGAGTTATAGTGCCAGTGGGGCAAAAATAACCTAAAACAAATGTAAATTGAAAGCTACTATATTATCATCATGTACTCTGTAAGCTAGTATCATCAATCAAGTTTTTAACATTATTTCCATGAATTTTAACACAGTGCTAGCAATGTTCATAAAATTTTGATTCAAATTCACATTTTGGCCAATTTAATGCAAAAAATAGGCAATGTAATATGCACTTTTGGAAAGATAATTACTTATTAATAATATATTATGTAAACTATTAAACATAACTAAAGGTTTGGTTTCAAAAAGGCATAGAATATTGCTGGTTTTTTCTTTAAGAAGTTTGCATATGTGAGATGTGCATCAATCTGTTTGGCAACATGGTGTTCAAATAGTTATATTTATCCAGTAATCTTCAGGGAAGTTTTGCTCGTGTTCACAGTGAAGAGTACTTTTATTAAGCTGTTTAGTATTAACAAATGTACTCAAAATCTTCTCCAAACTGGTGACATCAAATTCAGTTAGTTTTTTGTATAGATCATGTGTACATCAATTTTCCCATTGTTTTTTTTTCAGTATTTGTGCTTTTCTTTATGAATTTAATCGTTTCAAAAGCAAAATTTCTGCATACACCATATCGTCATAATGCATAAATATATATCGTAACACAACTACTTTGCCAATAAAATAGACTTATATTATCAGCTCCTTTATAGAAATTTATTTCTTGAACTACATAATATATTTTTATTTGTTTTCCATTGTCTGTGGACTCTAAATATTTCTTCAAAATACTAAGAAAAAATTCAAACAAGATGTTAACGTTTAATCTTTCCTGCAATTTACGCAAAGTAACATCCCCTGTCATGAACAAACATGGCTGCCAGTCAGCCTTTATTTTATTGGAAGTAATCAAGGTCAAAATTATGACTGACCTGCAATTCGATGTGTATTTATGCTGTACCAAATACGACATTGTGTTATCACTAGAAAAAGAAAGTGTTAAGGACGCATAGCCTACAAGTATATGCCCAAGCACTATGCGTGATAGGCATAAAAAACAAATTTAGTTGTATTTGTATTTCACTTGAAAAGGTATCATCTCTGATGAAGAGGGCAAGAAAGAAACAAAATGTACCAGTAACACATTTTTGATTTCTGTACTTGGTCGTATTGGTAGCAAACTCCTCTAAACATTAAATGTGTACATGTACAGCATGTCAAAAAATAAACATTTTACTACTCGTTATTACAACATACCTTCTCCGCATTCTGTTACATTTATTTGCCCAACCTCTGGACAGGCAAACCTCGCATCACACCTCTTGCAGTTCAATGCATGTCCAGTATTCTCATCAGGATTGTATGTTCCAGCAGGACAGGGTATTGGACTGATGATTGGTGATGTTTTTGTGCCGCCAGGACAGTAATGACCAGCAGGACATGGTTTGCATTCAGTTGCATCTAAAATATAAAAAAATTGCTATGATTCAAAAAATAAAGTCAATGGCTATCTATTTTTTTAGAACTGTCATTGTTAAGAAATTTACAGAAAAATTAGAAATTAAAAATTCGTTTTTACTCAAAAATGACATCTTTGCTGTTACTAAAGTGTTATAATACTAACAATATGAGAATTAATAAAACAAGATTACATTAAATTATTTTGCCGCCTGTTTTAAGTTGTTCTCTAATACAAGTTCAAGAAAATTCTCATAAAATAGCCAAACTGTGAGCATTTAGGAAAATATACATACATGTATTATGAGAATAACTTTTAATTGTGTTGATTTCTTACAATTTATTTCTGAAAGATCCATATCAACACTTTATCTTAGATGTAAGTATTAGGAGCTGACTACATTTAATAAATTCAGAGTACTCCTTTAAATGATTCTAAGTAGTAATTCCTCGTTCACAAGCACTGAGACCCTTCTGATGGCTGCGTGCACCAAATTAAAGTATCCCACATAAACAGTTATTCAGTGAAGCCAAAAGTCCATGTTGTTGACAAAATAGATTTACAGTTACATACTTACTTGTGAGCCCAGTGCTATCTCCATATGTTCCAATAGGACAAGAATTTTGGAACCCTGAGGCTTGAGCTTCATGGCAGTAGAAGCCAGCCGGGCATGCTAATCCAACAGCATCTGATCCCGCCGGACAATAATGTCCAGCTGGGCAATTAATACAGCCACTCACTGAAGTAGCATTTATTTCTGTGTTATATGTACCACCTGAAAACATGAAATGACGGATAAAAATAAATAAAGTATCCGGGTATCAGTGATACAGCTTAAAAGGTACATGTATAATACTAGTATTAACCACTGAGCACAAAGCTCCTAAAAAAATAAATGAAACTACCACAAAAATAGGTGCTTTACTAACAAAACATACATACTTTGCATCTGTTTTCGAAATTGGAAGTGTTAGTAAAGTACTAACCTGGGCAAGGGTTCTGTGATGGTGTTGTTGTGCCCAAAAGGCAATAGAAGCCTGCAGGGCAGGGGGATGTTTCATAGGTTACTTCACCAGGTCCACGGCAGTAGTAGCCTAAAATTTCAATTAACTACAAGTTAAACACACTGCATGCTTATTTAAAAAGCTATCTAGGTGATGACATCTTGTACTGCACACAATGTACCATATATACAGACCAAAGTCGACAGTATTTGCATACACCTTAAATTTTCAGAGACCACAGAAGTTGAACACAGGTTCAAAGCTTTACAAATACAATGGACTGACAGGCTGCTAAGTAATGTTCACCTGGTGGGCATGTTAAACAATCCGCTATTGAAGAAGACTGATTCAGTGGATTGTAGGTTCCTGCAGGACATGGATACTGTGTCTTGCCATCACAGTAGCTTCCTGGGGGGCAGGCATAGTCTGCTGGTCTGGCTAAAGATGACACCACGGGACACAAAAAACCAGGATCACATGGACTACAGGAAACTGAACCACCAGTAGAGTATGTTCCTGGAGGGCACTCTGTACGAGCTGTAACTGAAAGCACCAAAAACAAATATAACACAAAAGTAACCAGTACATGTCACCCACTCACCATATAAAACTACAGAAATTGTAGTGCTTCATTTTTTTACCCCACAATTAATAAATAAAGTAAATTCAAGCTCGCCATGTGCATTCACAAGCAAAACACAAACATCATTGAGATGGATCAATGAGTCGGTTTGGTATGTGCATTTCCAACCTCAAATCTATAATATTTGAGAAACTGGATATTGCAAATATTTGAAATATATCGATTCCCAATAGCTACATATCCCTATTTTCACTCTAGCATGTTTTCTATTCCATAATATTATACTTTATTTTCCCAAAAATTATTTGTCTAAACAGTAGGATACCTACCCAGCTACAGTTATAGGGTTTATCATATTTTCTAGCAGGTTTAAACATAGTTTAAAACAGGTTTTTCGATTATTTGTTGTATCTAATAAGGAATATACATGTATCTGTATCGATTACTTTTGGTGTAACAATTTATTAATGCATATAGTTTTACTTCTTACTTCAAATATAACAGCCTCTATAAATAATTATTACCTGTTATATGGCAAACAACAACGTTTTATGTCCATTTGCCGACCTACATGTAGACGCAGTTTTACGATACTGGCAGTGGGACCACGCCCCTAGTGCACCTAAGTTATTTTAAAACATATCTCATGTGACTGTATATGCAGTGGCAGAAACTCAGCACTTAATGCCACCAGCTTTCATCAGCACTACTGAGCTTCTTATTAATTTATTCAGCAAGTGCATAATATCAAATTCACACAATTAACGCGCACTGGAAATCAGATGTCAGCAGTTGTTACACAAGTTAAGTACACAAAGAGAATACCATTATATAATATTATATGTCTCACCAACTTCTCTCTATATTGATTAACTTACATGTTGGATTTGGGCAATACCATCCCGCCTCACATCCCGTGCAGCTTGTCTGTGCTCCAGCACTGTATGTTCCAAGAGAACATCTTTCAGGTCCCCTGATACTAGAAGGACATTTCCAACCTTCATCACAGACTTGACAGAAAATTTGGTTTCCATAAGAATAGTAACCAGAATGACATGGAGTCCTAGAAATAATGATTTATTCTAAAGCTGTATATATGTTGTCGATGTCCACATCATAGGAGTGTACGGTCAGTAGCCACTTTCTTCAAGATTACAAGCACCAGTTCAGCCTTTATGCCACAAGGGTTCTAAGGGTGTGAGGAAGTTAATGAACATAATGAAGTCTACTGTGGTAATGGATATAATGAAGTCTACTCAGGTACAAATAATTATAAAACATTTAACAAATAAAATAAAAAAGTTAGATGTACTTTTACATATGTTTTAGAATAGACACGATTCCAGGTTCCACGATTACAGGGTAATATTTTGGAATAGTTATTCATAATATGTATATTATTATATACTAGATAAATCCAAATGAAAACTACACTGCATCAAATGCATAGTTAAATTATGCATGGAGGAGAGTTACAGACATAACACAAACCAATAAAGTTATAAAATTCAAAATAATACAGAATCGGAACACCCCACCCATTATAGTATCATACGGCTCACCTGGGCTTGCAAACATATTATTTGATAGAAACATTAGTTCATAAACTCTACTGTGGTAATGGATATAATAAAGTCTACTGAAGTACAAATAATTATAAAACATTTAACAAAGTTCAAGAAAAGCAGAACCAAGGAACTCAGAAACTTAGAAACCATTATGAAATTCATTAAACTGTTTTTGGGTGAATGATTAACTTTGAGACAACTGTATATATCTGGCAGGTTTACCTGGAGTTGGTGGTTTCATCTGGACAGTAGTAACCAGGAGGACACTGGGAACAGCTGGTTTGATTTCCAACAGAGTATGTGCCATAGGGACAATCAATTTCTAAGTCTTGATCTGTCAAAGGGCAAGATTTTCCCGCAGGGCACGGTGTACAATCTGTTTGCTCACCAACTGAGTAGGTACCACCTGGGCATGCAGACTTGTAATCCACTGCGGGGTTTGGACATGCATAACCTGAGAAAAATGTGCCATCCCTCTTGCAAGAAACAAATTTTCAAAAGCAAAATGAGTAGGTTTTCACATGTTATGAACAAAATAGTGCAGACAGTGCAATTATTGTGTCATACATTATATTAGAGTTTACGTAGTCCATTTAAGATTACCAAATGCAGTATCCACAATATCAATAAATCAAGTTATTGTAGTGTTAATGTACAAGTGACTGCACAAACTACTACCAATAGATGTACATATAGAGCTCTAAAATAATGTATTGTAACTTTACAATATATGTACTGTAATTTTACAATATACATGTATGTACTGTAATTTTACAATATATGTACTGTAATTTTACAATATACATGTATGTACTGTAATTTTACAATATACATGTATGTACTGTAATTTTACAATATATGTACTGTAATTTTACAGTATATATGCACCGTAATTTTAAAATATATGTACTGTAATTTTGGGGAAAAAATGACTAATACTATACCTGTAGGACATAAAACACATTGTTGGGAACCTGCTGGTGCATATTCTCCTGGACGGCATTCTCTTATCCCAGAACCATCTGTGTTAGGGCACTCAAATCCAGCAGGACACGTGGTGCAGTACGTGGAATTAGTTAATGAGTAGGTACCAGGCTGGCACTGGTATGAAACAGCTTCACTGTGGAAAAAATGCCGAACATTTTTATTTGACTTGCAATATAGATATATGCACATGTCCACCTTACAGTTTAATTTGTTGATAAGCACATCTACCTTTGGGTTTCATTATTTTGAACAGATACCCCAGGATTCAGAAACTCAATGAATTCAACTCACGTAGTGATTGGACAGTAGAAGCCTGGAGAACACATTACACAGAATGTAGATTCGACTACCGAGTAGCTTCCAGGACAACATTCAATGTTTTTCGCAGGGTCTGCTTTGTCAGGACATGACCAACCAGGTGGACATGCAAAACATTCCGTCTGACCAGCAGAACTTATGTAACCTACAAGACGATAGAAGTAAAGTCAGTTTTGAATTGTTATTCTTCATGATGGTGAGTACATGAGCTGCTCCTCGATTAAAGTTGTTCTTTATATTTGAAGAAACAAATTGAAAAGTAAGTGAAAAGATAAAGTCATAAACGTATTCATAATTGGAAAGGCACTTATATTGTAGCTTTAAGGATTGTAAAAATTTACTAATTATGTGGCAACATTTTGAACTTGATTGCATGGAAATAGTCACTAGCTGGTTCCGTACTCTTAAACACAATGTGGTATCACAAACACAAAAAAGTACCATGATTGGGCAATGTGACAGTATAGGTGCAATAATATATAATTTTACCTGTGGCACAATCAACAGGAACTGAAGCTGCTGAAGCACAATATCTCCCAGCACGACATTCTGTACATGATGTAGCAGTAGGATCCACGTTATAATAGCCTGCCACACACGGCACTGGATATGTAGCAGGATTAGTGCATGTGGAACCTGAAATGAATTAGATGTTAACGCTATAATAGAGGGGGTAGGGGGTTCCCCCAGGGTGCAATGCTCGCACTTAAAAATTGCAAATGCTCGCAGCAATTTTTAAAAAAAATTAAAAATAAAAAAACATTTCCAAAAAGATAAAGCTCGTTGCTCACATTTAAGAGTCAATAGATGCTCGCTGTTTGGACTTAACAGACCACAATGCTCAGGGTGCTCACGAAAATCTCCCTATAGACCCCCATAACATACACTCTGCAAGACTTCAAAAACAAAATCTGAAGTGGGTAAGAAGTTAAAGCTATAGTATAAACCCATAGATTCTGAAGAAAGCTTTTACTAACTAAAAATGTTAATTCTATTTCGTTTATGGAAATTTTATTTTTGCTAATCTATCATAAACTTTGTAATGTACCGATATCCATAAATAAGTACACTAAATAATGTATAACAGTTAATTTTTTCACTAAGTTTCAATAACATGTTACAACTTTTCTTAAAGAAGTGGATAAAATATTTAACCATTACCAAAGAGTAACAGCTGAAGCTTAAAAAATAATTAGGAGCTGCTACATGTATGTCCTTATAACAATACAGCTACTGAAACAGTCAAATATTCAACTGCCTACCTGCAGGACATAGTATGCATACTGCAGCTCGTCCCAGTGAATATGAGCCTGCGGGACAAGGAATCACAGCTGTAGTATCAGGACACTGTGAACCAGGTGGACAAGGAAGACACACAGAAGCACCAGCATTTGAGTAATATCCTGTACTACATGGAATCTCCACTGAGGCATTAAGTGGGCAGTAGTTACCAGCTGTGCAAGTTGAACAGGATGAGGCTGAAAAACGCAGGTTATAATTACTCGCGGAAATGTTTATACAATAAAAATTTCTTGAAATAAATTCCCACTAACATACACCTAAGATACCTTTTTAATAGTTAATAGATTATGTCACGTTTGTAAATCTTCTTAAACTGTAATCCAAAAGATGTGACAGCAGAAAGATGATGTTCTACAAAATCACCAACGAACTAGTAGCCATATCTGCAACCTAATCCCAGTCATCAAGATAATTAAACTCACATGGCATATCCTACCAAAAACCCTCATGTAGACAAAATGATTACTACTTATAAATATAGTATAATACGACACTGGAACCAACTTTACTTCCAAATAGTATCAGCACCCTCTGTTGATACCTTCAAACATGTGTGTTGACTGTGAGTCATGCTTTCTAGGTCAGCAGTTTAATGCTGTTTTTAATCGGTAACTTAACTTGACACTATTTTCTCTATTATTTTCATCAACACATACTAACACTACCACCGTTTTCTGCCAGTATTTTTAACTAACTGAGGTTTGCTGTACAAAGAAGGTAATGTTGCAGAAATCCAGTGTAAGCAATCTAAACTGGTGCTTTGTGTACCATAGCTAGAAATGCACGTTACTATTCCTATACACGTAA
>JAOXYB010035074.1:0-13963 GCA_028565635.1 Phoronis ovalis | reverse complement strand
CCCAAAATCAATAGGCTTCATTGTCACAATGCGAGTAATATACGATTTAAGTTTCAAATGGATATCACACTGCCTTCATGAGATATCTCGATCACAGTGAATTTGACGCGGTGGACGCGGCCGGTTACAGGGTAAATCCAAAGTACCTCCAGCCTACTGCTGGGGGTACAATAATTTATTAAACGGTAAATAAAATGCCTTTTGCTTTGTTAGTTATTGGTATTCCCAATAGGTGGTCCCAGTGATACTAACTGTCCCGTACAAGGCGAGTGGCAATAAGCCAACTTTAACCCGAGGGCAAGACGCAAAAAACGGGGCAATTTGCCCGTAAACTGGTCCGGACTTCTTGTTACTTGTTGTGAACACTCGGACATAGGATGTTGTTTTTGTAAATAAAACAACATCCAAAAATGTTACTTTGTGTACAGTTTTGTTTCCAATAGTAGCACATGAAAACACTAAATTACCAGACATCAAATAAACTTTATTTGAACATGTAATATAGGAGTTTAAATGACTACAAATTTTCACCCTTAGCAGGGCATCTATCAGAATATAATACCAATTCTGTCATTCAATCAAATTTTTTTTTAAATAACATCAATTGCATAAATCTTCACTATTGTCTGCTAAAAATAGGGATTATTTCAGAAAAGGTTTAATATTTCCATTACATGCAGTAGTGTGTTCTGATAACAGCAAGATTACAACCAAAAATTAATGACCAGCTGTATTTCCTTGAGATATGCTGTGAAAGTGAATTCTAAAAAGTTTCTTTACAGATTGTAATGGGTGCATTGGGACTTTGCCCTTATTTTATTATTATTGAAGCGGTTAACAGGTGTTGTGTAATCTCATCATCGCTTTTTCTCGAGTTTTTTATTTACAATTTCCTCGTCCTCATCAGAGTCTGCTGTCGCCGCTTCTACAACAGGGGGCGCTTTTAATTGTGACACCTCAATCTCATCCAGATTTTCAAAGTAATTCAGCAGTTCTTCTTTCTCTTGGAGTTCCTTCAACTTTTGTTCAATTATTATTTTCTTTTGATGGACAAGATACCGTTTAATTTGTCTATCCAGGTCTTCTCCTCTTTGCTTGACCCATATTTGAAATAAATCTTTCTGCGAATCAATGTCTTTAGATTCATGAATGGTTACTTCTGATTTAACAAATTTAATTAATTCCTCATCCATATTGTCTGATAATATTTTATTACTACTAACCAATTGCTGGTGTAACTCCTGAAATACAAACTAAGCTGAATAACTAGTGTTTTAACCTTAAAAATGCAATATGCAGGAGTGATGTTGTACATAACTATAACAGCTGTTTAATTTAATTTTTTTCTCGCAATTATAAATCATAAAACTCAGAAACCCATCAAGATATAAACAGTGCCATATTTTATATGTATAGAAGTTGTGACTGAAGTTAGTTTGTGAAGCTTAGCAAATATTTCACAAACTGAGGTTGAATTTCAAGTCCTTAATTCAAGATGCAAAATTTAAAATAAGCCAAATGTATTCAAGTGTCTTTTAACTTCAATTTACAACTTTCACTAGAAAAATAACAGTGTGCTGTTCAGCAACTTTGATCCATATGTCATACCGTGACATTACTCAAACTCACCTGAAACTGTGTTTGGTATTGTGCTTTTATTTCTTCTGTAATTCGTGCATTAAAACGTTCATCATCCAATGTCAGCATTCCATGCTCCCTGGAAATGTCTTCCGTTTTTGTTTCCGCTAATTCTAATGATGTTTTAAAGCTTTCCAACTGAAACAAGAAGGTATTTAGTAAAAGACAAAATACTAGCTGAAGGCATGCTTAAATACAGAAAATGTTGGTGTAGGTAAAAGCTGTAGGACAGTATTCCTAATTTCGGAGCCTTTGTTGAAACACTAACAACTTGACCCTACTTTACATTTCTATACAGTAGCTGAATTTTAAATATCTAGCAAGACATGTCTGAATTCCTTTTTGTTTCAAGTAGGATAGCCATTCATTTGAAATTATCAAAGTTAATATACACAAAGGGATTACACCTACTACTGTGAAAACTTAAGACTGTTGAGCTAATACCTAGAAATTACTTCAGTAGATATCACAAACCACTATACACGCAGTGTAGTCGAGCCATATTAATCTGTAATTCCCAGTAATACCAGGATACTGAAGTTGCAGAGCACAGAGGCTTAGTAAAAATCTTGTAAGTTTCCATTGGTACATACCGCTTCTTGTTGAATTCCACTACATTCCTTAGATTCCTGGCATTTTGCAATTAACTGCAGACCTTGATCAAACTTCTGATAAAATCCCCATCCCATCAATTCCATGCTTCGACAAATATCTTTTTGCTGCTGACAAGCACCCTTGGCTAATGTTTTACCTAGAATTTTCCGGTTTTCTATGATATCAAAATGATCATCATACCATGGGTTGACAACATATTTTATCGGGATATATTCAATTTCCTGAAAACAATCCAAAATAAAAGCAAATTAACTTAATTAAACCTCTCTGTAAAACTCGTTTTGCAAAGATTTAAGACATTGAGTTAAAACATTTTCTTCTGACATAGAATTCAGTCCAATACAGTTTGAAAGAAATTGCATATGCCAAAGAACCTGTAAATCTGATCAAAGCACTATAACATATTAGGTCGAGCCACTAGTTGATAACCAAAACTTTTCCAGTGCTATTCACAAAGCACATCATGATGGGAATGTATCGTTTTGCAACCAACGACCATCAAATGCATGCAAATAGTCTACTTCTTCTGTTGTTGTTTTCTTAAAATATCTTCTTAGTAGTCACACATTAATACAGTAAATTACTGCAATAGTGTAAACATCTTCAACACTAAAGGTGTCACGATAACAGCAGAACTTTCTGTGTCACCTTAACATTAATTGTGCTAAACAACATACATTTTATTAGTTTTTTGAACATTTTGTCAAACACAATTTAGCCATAGTCCAGTTAACTGTGCAATAAACGTATATTTAAACCTATGTTACAACTGAATGGTTACTCATGCAGGAGTGCCGTAGCTACAGTATTAACTTTCGTTAACTTAAAAAGCAATTCTTGTGGGTCTATCATTGACAAATTCTTGGTCTCACTCATACAAACTCACTTCATCATCTTCCTTATTTTCTGTGCTGTCTACTGCCTCCACAGTTTCAGCTATATTTTTCAAGGTCATGCGACATGCGTATATTGTAAGAACATTTGTGATTGGATGAGCTAGCATTTCTTGAAGCATTAGATCACAGCCAATTTTCGCAGCATCTGGAACAGCAAATAAAAAGTTCAATGCGTAACGCTTTGAATGAAACTTGCAGGCTCAACGTTTTCCTATTTTGTACAAACAAATGTAATTAGATAAAGTATGAAGTCATAGACAACAGGATTATAATATCTCTGCCGATACGTGTAACCTTTAGTAATACTATACGTACATACAACAACTCTATACAGTCAATTTTAAAAGTTTTGAATAATTTCCGATATATTTACTTTTTTTTAGATTTAAGTTTAATAAGCAACAGTAATTGTCAGCACACCTGCAAACTTCTTAGATTTTATAAAGAAATCCATTAGAATATTGGCCGAATACACATCAGGAAAAATACCATACTTCAACTATAAAGAAGAACATAACACAACAATCAGTTCCATTGTGGCATCTTACTACATAATCAGTGAGCTGTTGTTGTAAAGTTGTTATAACTGATTTTATTATGGATGTTTACTTATACTGGGTTATGTCAATTCACAAGTTACCATTAGATGTCATTTCTGCTGATGAGGGGCCTTAGACTTAACAAAAGTGAACACTACTGCTGTCTGTGGGCAGATCAAAATAAAACAAGATTTATCTTTCATGCCAGCTATGCATTTATGAGAGTTACCTTATCCGATATCAAGGAAACTAGCCTGTCTGTATAACCCATCAGCATGTATGCTCGCACTAATGCATGATGCGTAGAGTCTAACACTTTTATGGCATCCTGTGTTTGACGAAATCTGAAAAACAAAAAACGTTTATACTTGGTTACGATGAGCATTAACTAGTAAAATTGTCGGCAGCAGTCTATTTTGTGCAAAACAGCTAAAGGGATATAAATATGTGATTAGCTAAATGGATTATAGAACACCATGGGGAGAACAGTGTAGCAGACAAGAGACTGTCATTGGTTATCTCAGGGCATGAGCCATACCATAACATATAGTTTACTTACTTTGCCAATATATTTTCAACAAATGTAATATCCATAGCTTTCAAATTCTCAAGCTTGTTGATCATCTGAAAATAGATCCATGTTGGTTTACATTAACATCACCACAGTAGTGTAGCTCTGTGGCAGAATAGAACATTTGACATGATCATCTGTGTATTAAGGGTGTCTGACATATATCCTTGATACCAAAACGAACACTAAATTGTATTCTACAGCAGTTTTGTTATAAAGGCATGATAGCAGTGAGTCACAATTACAGTAGCTTAGGCTAGATTGTTACAAAATTCAAATTCCTAGCCAACATTTTAATTTAAAGAAGCAGTAATTTCCTGGCTTAGCCTTCGTGATTTGACATGCTAACCAAATTCACTGCACAGCCTATGCAGGAGCTAAATAAAAATCATGGAAAGTAGTCATCTGTTCCATGAACAGTTCAGCAGCATGAGAGTGCTTCTAAGTGAAGATGACTGGAACAAGCTAGGAAACCAAAGTTCGGAGTATCTAGATACTGGTATTGAAGGAAAGTGTAATATAACATTCTAGGAAAAATCGTTATGCTAAAATGATGCATATAAGAGCTACATCCAGCATAAGCTGTAGAATCTCTAACAGGTTTTGGGTATAATGTTCTGAGACTCTCGGAGGTATGTAGTTTTATGCAGATAGCAAAATAATTCTCAAAAGACAAGAATTGGACGTGTAGCATAATCTTACCTAATTTTTGATTCAACCTCTATTGTAACAATCTGATACTTACAATGTCTAAGTCTATGGCATTAACACGGCCTTCTTTCTCAAATTTGTCATGTAACTTCATGCAAAAGTCATCTGAAAAAAAGTACAGTGATAGGAAACAGGTTGAAATTTGATTATTACATTGCATAAAGCAATCAACAATTAATAATTGATTAAAAAATAAAGACAAATTCTTAAAAGAAAACTCTGTCAAAAGAACCCTTTGGCTGAACTGACTTAATAACACAGTTTAGAAGTAAGATATATTTGTAACCTGCCTTGATTTCGCATTGTTTTGTATTTGATTTATATTGTGTAAATAGCCTGATGTAATTGTAGTTTTCTTAATCTTAAATTACTTGGTTTGTGTAATATTTTGTAATTTATTTGTGCTGTACCAATAGACTGTGTAGCCCGGGCTAATAAATTACTAGTTCTGGATGTCCCTACTATGGCTTGCTTGCTAGTTGATGAAGCTTCATAAGGTCAGGCAAGGCATAGTAGGGTTGTAGTGAGGACTAATAAATTGCATTAATAATAGTTTAGGAAGAATAAGAAAATTAATACGCTTTGACAAATATCTGATACCTATGTTGACTTTTTGTAATACAGGGGATGATAGTCGCTGATTCCATGCCTCATTGCACTTGTACGCCTCTGATAACAATGTTCTCTTGCCTGTAAAAAAATGGGATAGAAATTAAAGACCAGATCGAAGACGGATTTCAGTCACAAGACTTTCAGATCACTTAAAATGTGTCCCACTATGTATTTTGACTGATGCTGAAATTTGGGGAATAGCTCCTACCCACCTGTAGTGCCACCTACCGGACCTCCTAGTACCTAAAGAAAACTTAAGAAACTCGTTTCTATTACCCACTTCCTTTCTGCTCTGTGTACGTCCCTTCTTTTCTGTTACCATACGTCACACTCATTACATTATTAATATTTTTAATTGCTACTGTTGATAATGGAACCAAGCTCTTTCACTCTGTAGTCCAACTGCCACGAACTGACGAAGACAAGTTGAAAGAACTTCAATTCCAATTCGCCGGCCATGACTCCTACAAACAAGCTGTAGGCTGTCCATAGTAGGAGTCATGCGAGTAGGAATCATTATCTTTCGGCATGCACTGTAATTACTAATTTATAAATTATTAAATAACGTGAAAATAACATCTTGATATAATTTTGAAAAATATTTGTTGATAGCAACATGGTTGTAAGGATCCTGGAGGTATGACAACAGGTAGGGGCTATTTCCCAATTGTACCCTGAAATTAAATTTTCATACCTGTACAGCCCCACAACGGCCTAGTATTTATAGATGTTTTACACAAAATTCTCCACACGTGTGCCGCCATTGCTGCTTCAATATGTTTCAAATCTCCACTTTTGAGAGAGTTCACTGCATAAACATCGCAAAATTAGCGATTTCAAACATCGGAGAAAATTTATACCAACTGAAAAACAACAAATTCTCATTCCTCTTGCTTTCTACAACTTTCTATCAAACTTCTTTTGCAAAACTGTGGAAAACAAACTTTCCGCACTTTGACCTAAATCAGCCACATGACCATTTAGGCAACGAGCACATGATTTCCAGATTTAAGCATTTGGTGTTAACAAACAGGTTTCTTGGGTGTATTGTAAGCCAGGATTGTAAGCTCTTGGAACGGAATTTCAGCAGTAGTCGGAGTTCTAGAATCACTAAGAAAAATCAACTACACACGATGTCTGGAGAAGATTTCCTTAAGAAATTCTTTAAGTAAGTTAATCCCTTTTATTTCTAATATGCAGGACTGGTGTTAACATTTCTGGAACAGCACTCGGCTGAATAATCTTATAGATCCAGAGATACTTGCCAAAAAACTTGAGGCCTGGGTGTGAGGGCCAAATTAAAGCAAGTTTTCCTCCATGGAATTTTTTTTGCTTCTCAAAGCCTTATTTACCGCAGGGTATAGGCTACTTTTTTTGTTGGATATTTACCACAGGGTATATTTTCAAAAAATATTTGTTTACCACAGGGTGTATTTCTTGGAAAATACATTTACGACAGGTATGAAAAATTAAGGTTCGTAAATTTGTCCATATTTATTTACCACAAGGTGTATGATTTACAAGTGAATTTACACAGGGTATCTATTTCGGGAGAGTTATTTATGATAGGGTATATTTTTCATGTTTTTTTCATTTTATACGACAGGGTATATTTTTTGGTAATCTTCATTTACCACAGGGTCAGGGTTCTTTACCCTGGGGCTATATGAAACAGTATAAAAATAAAATCATGGAAAGTTTAACCTAAGTTGCACTCTGCGTTACAAATAAAAATATAATTCACATTGCAAGTAAAACTGCGTTTCTTCCATTTTCTTAAGATTTAGAAATGTAATTGTTCTAGATATGTGGATGACCACCAGGAAGTTTATGTAAAAAGATTGGCCGATGCTGTTGCTATTCAAAGTGTGTCAGCATGGCCAGAGAAACGCAGCGAGATTCAGCGACAGGTCGAAGAAGTTGCTAAGGTTGGTCTGACATCATGGGTTTGAAAGTAAACTGGTCGTACTATTTACTTTTAAGGTGTATTTAAAATGGGTCCACATAGTTTGAAGTCAATTAAAAATCCCTGGGGGCACTTTCCACGTAGGGCAATATAGGGAATTACTTAGTTTCAAAACTTACATGCGGGGAGGCTCAGCTCGCACTTCCAAAACCCACCCTTTTCCCGGACTAAAAGGCAAAAACCACTCCTTTCCTGCACTAGAATAGTAAAAATCTACCCCTTTCAGGTGCATCTCCCTATGCATTGACCTTTATAGGGAGTGATCGCAAGATTTTAACATACATAATGTTTTGGTGTCAGTATTGTTATTATAGTCGAGGAAACATAAGTGTCCGATAAATGTTTACCTGCTTCTTGAATCATCTGAGCATGACGAGGCACCCACTAAGGGAATTCATACCTGTTGTTTATAGGTGTGAATGCCTCTTGTAGGTACCTCATCACGCTCAGATGATTCATAAAGTAAGGTAACATTTGTCAGATGCTCATGTTTCCCTGACTATAATTTTCCAGTGAATTTCACCACTGTGTTGCTCTAGTATAATAATTTCACCACTGTGTTGCTCTAGTATAATAATTTCACCACTGTGTTGCTCTAGTATAATAATTACAAAATGCAGGTAGTGGTATATGTGTTGATTGCTTTTATCAGACACTTATCATAGGTCTTGTATAATTATAATTATGGGAAAATTAGCCATCATCTGCCTGCTCATTTTATCAGCTGATTTTGTATTTAATTATATTTGTAAAATATTTTTGTCAAACTTCAAGTGACTTAATTATTGTTGTGCACAATGGTGACCTCTCAATTGTCACAAATTTTAAAATACCTTTTGAATGTATTGTGTACAAAGATCAAGATTCTGGACATATTTATATATAGTTAAGAATTGTCACATACTAGTGTATGAAATAAGAATCTCATATACATAAAAATACTCGATTGAGATTGTGATGCACAATGGCTAACAAGAACTTGTTAGTGCAAGCTGTATATACTGTATTGTTATATAAAAAATCATTAGCTTAGTACTAAGTCAATAATTGTTTGAATAAGTGTTATTGGAAAAGTGTTATTATTCTGTGAACCTTTAACCATCCATTGTCTGATATCATGTCTATTTCTCACCACCGGATGTCATCTTTTCCAGGAAATTGAACGTTTGGGTGGCTCTTGTGAGTTGTGTGATGTTGGAACTCAGACCCTTTCTGATGGAACTACTATACCACTACCAAATGTCATTCTTGGTTACCTTGGAAATGATCCAAAAAAGAAAACTCTGTGTGTGTATGGGCATCTTGATGTTCAACCTGCTGCTAAAGTAAAAACTGCTTCTAATAATTAAATTTCATCACACTTTTTATATAATAGACTATTTACTTGCAGTGATGGTCATGAACCCACCATGCCATGTTTTCTGAAAGGACATTCACATATTATTAAGTTCTCTATTGAAAATGAACACAGAATTGTAGGTTTAATTCCCGGGGGGTACTCATGTTTTTTTGAATACGGGGATGTGCCGCGGAGCCCAATCCAAAATTTTAGCTTTCGGTAGCAAACCCAATCCAAATTTTGTGAAATATAAGCTTACGGTAGCAATCCAAATTTTGTGAAATTTTAAAATATTTGAGTAGCAATCCATTTTTACACAAACTGACTGATATAAACCAAATTCCAAAAATTGTTTTATGGATACAAACCTAAAATTAATCCAAATTATTTGCTGTAAGCAGCGGGTAGCAATCCAAATTTTTGAATTTACAGTAGCAATTTAAAAAAATACAGTAAGAAGTATACATTCGAAATCCAAAATTTTCAACTGGGCTGCACACCCCCACCAAAAAATACCTTGAGTACCCCCGGGTTTGATTGGGTGTGTGTCTACAAATGCCATTTATAGTGCATAAAAATGGTGAATTTCTGTTTTTTCCTGAAACAGTTGATGATTAGTATATAAGTTTAACAGATATGGATAAAATGTTACAAATTTATAAATGATTTTTGATCATTATGTAGATGCCATGAACAATGTATGGATTTTTGTGGAGATCTCTGAATTCCTTGTTCCTCCCTGGAAGTTTGTCTCCCTTAATCAAGTTATCAGCTGAATGCTGAAAGCAATTGAGCAATCTTTCGAAGGTTTTGTTTCGAGAATATATATGTACCTGCTTGGGACTTTCACTTGAAAGTGACAGACCGATATAAATAATACTGATTTTTCTTTTTTTAATTATATTGCCTACTTTGTGTTCTGTAGGCTGATGGTTGGGATACTGAGCCTTTTGTCTTAACTGAAGTTGATGGCAAGTTGTATGGTCGTGGATCAACTGATGATAAAGGCCCTGTTCTCTGTTGGCTGAATGCTATCGAAGCTTACCAACAGATTGGCCAAGACATGCCTGTCAATATTAAAGTATGTATTATGAATAGAATTTTATTTTTCTCTTTATTTTGAATTAAAAGAACAAGAAGTGTCTATTTTTGTCAATTGGTATAGACGCTGTTATTTTCTAGAGGTAGAAAGGTTATTCTTTTTTTTTAATTTTAGTGTTATTTTTGGCTGCACTTCTTGTGTAACGGTGCGGTATGTATTGTGACAATGTCATTTTACTATATCTTTATTCTCATAATCTAAATGAAGGGAATGAAACATGTAAAGGGTGAAAACAGTTCCATTATCTGATATTAAAACAGCAATTTTTGAGGAATTGTCAAAATATGTCAAAACCCTAGTGTGTTGAAACTTTACACAAGTCGTCTTTACATATATATCAACAAAACAGTTTCTCAAAGTTTACAAAAAAAAATTCAGAAATTAGAGTTTGGAGATAACTATTTTGCTGATTTTGACCTTACTCTGATTCTAATTTTATTTTGGATTTGTGGTTCGAAAATCTTTGTTATGGTCAATTCTAGTTCACTAATTATTGATATATCCATTCATGCCTCCTGTGACAGTTCCTGGAGGAACCTTTGAGGATCTCTGCAGGAACCTAAATATATGGGAGGAAGATTCACTTTCAAAACTCATAAGTTCTGAACAAAATATTAAAAGTTTGAGACACAGTTTTGTAGATATACTGGGTAATACGAAACAAGCAGAACGCTTTTGGAGTACTGTCATTTCTTCAGTCCTATTTCAGCAGTAAAACAACTTAAATTTATACTTTTCAATAATAGTGTACTCAAAAACTGTTTTGATTTTTATTTTATTTCTTACGACTTGTGGCTAACATAGATGTAGAACATACTGTTTTCTGGTTCAGGAAGTCTCCTTAGATATCAAAATAAGGCCTGTATAACAATATACAGGTTTGCTAAAGAGAGCAAGTTTGATATTTTAATAAATCTTACAACATAGGTTTTGTTTTTGAATTATGTAAAAAAAATGGCCTTGCAATTATATTGGTAAGTGATCTAAAAATATCTGAAATAGGCAAATATTTGTTCACTATTTTTCGCAGCTTTTGAACAACACTTGGTCAACTGAACAAAGATTTCTTACGGAACCGCAAACAAGTATTTTAACTAGAGTAGGAAATAAAGAACTAGAAAAATAAATAATTTTTTTTGTCAAACTTGACGAGTAACAATTTTGTTAAACATTGTGTGGTGTTCTGTTTATTTCATGTCACCCTGTATAGTATGTAAGTCTGTGGAAGTACTTTTAAGTATATTTTTTTTAATAACATTTCTCCTCCATAACATGTTTTATTGGTTTTATAATCAAATTCAAACTATATAATTTCATAATTTGTAAAGTTATATAATTACCTTTTTTAATTACTAATTTAAAACTTATTCAGAAATATAAGTACACCTCAATATATTTCCAGGAATTGAAAATAAAATTTAATTAGTGGAGTACAGAATAAGATATTTAAGTATGATTATCCGCAGACGCAATTTAGTATCCGAGCCTGTGACAGAATCAGGTGTAATACTAATAGCCAGTCAAGTAATGCTGGTGTTCTCATAAGATTTGATTTGTGTCAATATAAACTATGAACTATATGATTACACCAGCATGATTGCCTCAGGTTGACCAATGTCTTATTTCTATTTCAGTTTTGTTTAGAAGGTATGGAGGAATCTGGTTCAGAGGGCTTGGATGATCTTGTGTTTGCCAGAAAAGACACTTTCTTTAAGGTAAACATGTTTCCTATTTAATACCACACACTAACAAACTAAGCATCATTTATACCATCAGACTTCCATTGTAGTGTGATTACTTTTAGTAGAGTAAGTGCATTAATTTGATGCTTTTTAAAGCAAAGGTTGCTTGCCCTGTGATCTCCTTATATTTTTGCTGAAAACTTGCAAAAACCATGGTGATGTTCAACACAGTGTTTTGACATTCTGACAAGAAGGCATTTATTTTATAGAATTGTTATATCTCAAACCAACTCAAGCACCCTTGATTGTTTCTTCAAGAAAAAAAAATCTAAAATATAAACCTTCTTCACAGTTGCTTGTGTTAGATAATGCGTATATTGAAAAGGCACGGAATATAAAAAAGTCTAAAGTACTTAGGAAGTCACTAAGCTTTGCTGGCATATAAGGTAGGTGTTTTGTAAGCATCCTTACTCTGGATTTTTCAGGATGTAGACTATGTGTGTATCTCTGATAACTACTGGTTGGGGAAGAACAAACCATGTATTACATATGGACTACGTGGTATCTGTTACTTCTTCCTGGAGGTTGAATGTGCTGCTAAAGATTTGCATTCTGGGATATTTGGTGGTTCTGTGTAAGTAGTTATGAAGAGTGCCTATGTTAAGTTTCTTATTTTTTATTATAAGATTTTTTTATTTAAATATGCTTAAAACATGAGTGCGATCTTTGAATGTATGTGGAAACTGCAAGCCAGCTATAGAACTATATAAAGTACTAGTACTTAATAAGTGCATTATTAAAT
This sequence comes from Phoronis ovalis, assembly GCA_028565635.1. Lineage (NCBI taxonomy): Eukaryota > Metazoa > Phoronida > Phoronidae > Phoronis > Phoronis ovalis. The sequence continues at coordinate 1,490 of JAOXYB010035074.1, read as the reverse complement.
TTATAAGATGATTCCATAACAATTATGTATCACCGTTGGTGATGAACTAATGATTGAGACATTATATAATGGCAGCAAGAAAATCCCACACACTTTTAAACATTTTAATTTAATTTTAGTCATGAAGCCATGACAGACTTAATAGCTTTGTTTGGATGTTTGGTTGACAACAAGGGCAAAATTAAAGTACCTGGCATCTATGACACTGTGAGGGAATTGACAGATGAAGAAGAAAAATCCTACGAGTCTATTGACTTTGATGCTGTATGTATTTTATAAAATTTCCGTCAACAAGTAGTAGCTGATATAGAGCCTGCTCTAAAGGCCGCTTGTATAACAAAAATCACTCTATAAAGGACAGTTAAAGCATGTCCCATGGGTGCACAATTTATAATACTAGTATTATAAAGGCCACCTGCTAGTTTCAATAGTTCCCTTGGTTGCCCTTTATAGACAGGTAAGACTGTATGTTGACTTTAATTATGTCCTGGTGTCCCTGTTGTTTATGATGTCATATCCTGAATAATAACATGACTTGTATGCACTTAGAACTTCAGCTTCACTTCATGCACTATTTATTTGTTGTGGCTTTCTTTTGTAGGAAGAGTTTAGAAAAGACATTGGGGCTTTGAAACTTATCCATGACAAGAAGGAACATACACTGATGCATCGTTGGAGATATCCATCATTGTCTATTCATGGTAGGACATTATAGTTAGCTTCCCCATAGAGATCTTGGTAAGCAGGCTGTATCCTGGTTGATTTTTTTTATTTACGCTGGGTAAAACTTATGTGAACTACTTCAAAAAATAGTACTCCCTCTACATAAGCCACAATAATGTGATAGGAATGTCTGCAGTGTAAACCTTAAGTTTCCAAAACATATAATAAAATATTTGCACTGCAGTTTTTCAAAATAATTCTAGGCTTTTATTGCTTTTTAAGAAATTTGTATGGATTCAACACCATTTAATACTGTCTTAATTTTATTAGGCATTCAAGGTGCATTTGATGGTGATGGATCCAAAACGGTTATTCCAAGAAAAGTTATTGGAAAATTTTCTATTCGCTTAGTTCCTGATCAAACGCCAGATAAGATCATTAAGCTGGTAGATGATTATCTGAACAAAGTTCATGCAGATAGTGGAAGTCCAAATAAGATCAAGTAAGTTCCCTACACCATAACCACAAATTGTTAGGAATCATATTGGGCGTTAAAAATCTGGAGCAAGTATCAAATGAAACTTTGTATGACAAGGTTGGAGAAATTCTCATCATAATGAAATCAGAGGCAAGGTACTGGAGCATCACCAAACGAGATCATAGCCAAGTGCAGAGGATAGACATTATTAGCAGATATTATAGCCAATTGCTGCATAACCAATCAATGATGGTATAGTTTTTATGCCCATCACTATGTAATAGTGAAAGGGCATATAGCCGTACTGTATGCGTCGTCGTCGTATGTAACCTTTTCTTTGTCTTGCTAT
>JAOXYB010035063.1:0-13963 GCA_028565635.1 Phoronis ovalis | reverse complement strand
TATTGAAAGTCTCACAATGTCAGTAGACAGCCCTGCAAGATTCGACCAGACCGTCGAAAACACGGGAGTATTTCTACGTAATCTATCAAGTATATTCATTCAAAACCTTGTCGAATGACGACAATACGTCCAAAAGTCTGTAAGGCATTCCATTTTAACTCAGAGATTATCAATGCAGTTTAAATCAACTTCAAATGTAATATTAAAGCCTCACTTGCCGAAACACATGTACACCCAAAGCATACAAACATGCCCATTAATGACGTCATTTCATATTTTCCAATAACATGGGGATTTGATGCCGGGAATTTTGGCAACTATCATTGTATAATTATTCTCTGAGTGATTTGAGTTTTAAAATAGTTTAGATAACAATCCCATTTTGTTTATTAAGAGCACAAAATAATCGTAGAGTAAGTAAGATCACTCATGTATATAATTAGGATGACCTGAACTTTATACCAATCACCCGTCAAATGGATTTATTTTTCCACCCCACCACCTATAATATGTATTTAAGTACCTTATCCACCACCCATAATATTTCTATTCAACTGCCTTCCACCCCACCCCCGAAACAATTGAAAGCGGAACAGCCCTAAGAAAGGTTGCATTATAATGTTGTATTGCAAGACGAATTTATTTCCAGCTGTATATTTGTTTGGAGACTTGGTAGTGCTTTTACGCATCATATGCAAAGCAGACTAGAAGACCTGGGACAAATTCCGAAAGAACTACCTGTTCAGAGCATAAGGTAATTATGTTCTTCATTGGTATCCTACAAGACAGTCAAACATGTTAAAGTTTTTGTTTTGATCAATTCTTGAAATCAAATTAAACTATACTGTAATTAGTGATTTACAAAGACTGTTTATGTTCCAGTTATGTGAAGTTTGGATTTGTCTGCTGCGTTGAGATATGTTACCCATTCATAATTCTCCATTTAACTTTGTGTTGAGCTGTACACTAAATATAATACTATGGTGTTAAAATGAGCCTGTTAGGATGTTTCAGCTTTGTTTTCTAGACTTATCATTGTAATTGTCCATAGGCGTGAGACTTATGTAACACCACCAGCTGCACCTAAAGAAGAAAATACGAAGTCCTGGATAAATCCTGCAGATGAGACTGACTTCCCTATACATAATAGGTCTTATTCTGACCCTAAACCAGAGATCAAAGATCCGTTTACGATTGACAACACTCATGAATTACATGCACCTGGTTATAAATTCAGTGTAGGACAGCTGCCTGCCTGGGCTAAAAAACAGGTAATGCACTTAGTTTAGTTTGTTACAATTTTCGTAATATAAATAATTGTACATGATACTTTGAGCATTCACCACTTTATGTGAAAACAATATCGTACTAAAGGCACCAAAAAAAAATCCCTGATGTATGCCGTTATGAGGGCCACTGGTAAATTAGATAATTCCTAAACAAGTCACAAAACAAACTACTAATAGGCATTTCATAACAGCTGAATATTAAACAAATTTCTTGAGGTAATGTGTGGTTTTTGACAGTACTACATAATTAAATGGGCACCACATTAATATATCAGGGTAATATAAAATAAATATTGTAATTAAAAGATTTTGGAGTAATTATGATTATGTAGTTTTGTCTTTCTTAATTAGTATGATACCACTAACTGATTGGTCTACCTGGTCTTCTGAGGGACTGAATTTAAAATAAGCTAAAAATACACTACATAGCTATTCACCCGAATTGTACTGCTTTGATGTCCATCTTTTAATATTTTAAACTTATGTCAAAAGCGGACATAAATATCAGTACACTTTGTTTTATGTTGGGTAAGAGTTGATATCTATTGATATTTGATAAAAATTGAGATACAAAACTCAATCGCTACATACTTATGTATTAAATGATAAAAGTAGTCAGTGATTTCAAAACATCTTTTAGATCGGCGAGAGTACTTCTCCAGGCAATCACAATTCAACAAATTCTGAGAACCATCCTAGAGGACGATGGGCGCAACGTATGGATGAGAGTTTTACAGTCAAGTCCATGTTAGACGAAAGTATACACTTGTCACTCAGTGACTCAGCAGGTAATTTTGGTATAGCGTATCTTTTTTGTTCCTCATAAAGTAGACAAACTAGTAATTGAAGGATACATTTACTGATGTGTCAGAACAGGCTTGTCATTGCAAATGACAGTAACAACTATGTACTGCAAATATGAAAAGTAGGAAAAATAACAGAATTGAAGCAAAAGTTTTATGGTTCGTTATAATGCTAATATTACTGCAGATAAAAGAAGATATGCATCCAACTCTTCTCCTGAGAACGAACGTTTAGCCCTGCGGAGAGAAACTGTTGTTATCCCTAAAGAACAAGTAAAAATGGTTAGTTTTTCCGTAAGATATTATAATAATATTTAAATAAATATTTAATTTGATATTTAATAGTAAATGCTGAAGAAGCAAATAGTGTATAGTATTTATCTGGTTATTCATTAACACTTTGTTGTCACATCTTATGAATTTAAAAGCATGGAGTGATATTGTAGTTGATCCAGGAATAGATATATGCGTGAGGAAGCTCAAAATATCTCTTGCTAATTGATTACCCTTACTCAAGAGATGTACCACCTACGTGTACTCATTGCAATTGTCAGATAGCTTGCTTGAATATTCCAGAATGTGCCAATCATTCAAGATAATGACGAGATGATGGATGATGACGATGACGATGAAGAATTTATTCCATTAACGTCCTGCAGAGATGAACTTGAGAAGAAACTGAGTCAGGATGTTACAAGCAAAGTAACTTTATCCCGTGGCAGTGACATTTTTGGATCCCCTGTGAGAAAACGAACAAAGTCTGGTGATGTAGCCAGCACGTCGAGCTTTGATGATGACGATGATGATCTTGATGTGGAAGAGACTGAGGTCATCTACTATCCAAGTGATGAAGGGTCAGATCTCGGCGATAACCCAAGGTATTTACTTTATATAGATTCATTATACAGTCCTTTGTCTGTAAAGGGTTCAACAATGTTTACATTTAGATTTCATTTATAGTCATGTTAAGTCTTTTAATTCGTTTATTTATTTACATTTGCATATAGTACAAATACCTGAATTCAATCCAGTTGTACCATATTTGGTATATTACAAGGTTTTGTCCAGGTTTATGTAATTTTTACGGCCTGTAGGGCATTTACAAACAGAATGATCTGCTTAGAACCATTTTCAGTGGTAGATTGGAAGCCAGTTACACTCAAAAATGCATTTTTGAAAAATAAAATTTCACTTCCATCTATGTTTGACATAATCAATTGTGTGTGTTTATTTTAGTACTTTTCAAGTTCACGAGCTTCCGATGGACAAAGATTCATCGCATCAGAGGAGGAAAGTAGGTGTGATACAATCTGCGAATGCCAGTAATGTAACACCAGGGAGAGATGCAGGTACATTTTGCTGCGGCTGCAGCCATACCTCAATATTGAAAGCGTGCTCATGTTTCTTTTAACGTGCACACAATTTGCTTAAAAATCAGCACTAAAATTCTCTGTACTTCCTGCCAGATGATGTGATAAAATTAAGAAGGTCGCTAGTGAAAATTAGGTTTGAAGGACTGCACGGGTATTGGCTGCAAGAAATAGGGTGGTATGCCTAAGATATATAGATTAGAGATGTTCATACGGTCAGATTGTTGCCTCTGTAATCCTGAAGCAAATTAGCAGACTCCACCTATGCTGTGTGTTGTGCATTCGCAATTTGTGTTTACTATGAACAATCATTGATATCCATTTTGAATATGAATAATTCTTTATAGATTCAGAATCTTTGGATGCTGAAGAAGAAGAGGAAATGGAATCCAATCCAGGAACTCCCATGGATCCTGAAAAAGGGATGTTTCCAACAACACCCGATAAGGTACAAAGTTATACAGATACCTGTCTATGTAACTGATTTATGTCATAAACCATAATTGTACATATCTATAACACAGTTCAATAAATTGTGCATTGATTAAAATGTAATAATATGTGAATATATTGTGTATTTATAATATTACAGGAACAATTTCTAAAGAACAACTTTGAGAATCTCGGTGCCTCGCCAGATGTCGCTGTGAATGAAACATTTGATAATAACTTAGATGCACTAGAACAGGAAATGAGAAATAATCCTGCGCTTGCTCCCCATAGGCTCAGTTTGTCCTCACGGTTTCTGAACAGAGCACAAACATCTAGAACAAGGTACACACTGATATGTTTGTTTCAGAAATGCTTTGCATAATGTTCAACATTTGTTTAAAGACATTGTTGTTTTGTGTGTTGGAGTTTCCTGTGTGATTATGAAAATTTGCAATCAGTTGAACATGAACATGTATATATGAAATTAAGAGTAAATTAAGAGTAAATTAAGAGTAAATTAAGAGTATTGCTATAATTCCATTCTGGTTTTGCTTATAACAGCACTGTACAATACAGAAAGCTTGACCACCAGATGGCAGTTCCAGCAGCTGAAGTTCAAAAACGAAAAGATGAAATGGCAAAAGTTGTTGATGAGACAAGGAAAAGACTTCAAGCAGTAAGTGTTCAAAGCTTCTCTCCCGGTAGAAGAGAGATTGTACACAAAATACAACTGAATTATTAGTGTGCAGATGAATTCTTTTTGGAATCTTCCTCATATTTAACTGTTTATCAAGATATTCAGTCATTCACTACGTACTTTATTTAAATGCTCTGTACCAAGCCACTAGATCAAATTATTCCCAGAAGAGAGAGAAATATGAAAACTGTGAAGTTTTCTTTAAAGATACACCCGGTCTAGTTACTATATACTCCATATTCAATATTTTTTTCTGATCACAAGTTGACAAGGAGTGTACAATGTCTTTCTATTTTACTTAATACTTATATAATGTTTGTGTACAATTGCTTTATTATTCTGTAGCTTGGTTGGAAATCAGAGCAAAAGCTGGATGACAATGTACCTGAGAGAGATGCGCCTAAATCGACATCTCCACCAAGTAAATTAGAAAATAAAGAAAATGAAAATTTCCAAGTGACACAAACAAGCAGACAGAGCGGACGAAATCATGCACCTGAGCAAAGTAAGTTAGTTACAAGATATCAAACAAAGCAATTGTGACGGCTAAATAAGGATGCTTTTGAGATGTTTGATGTTGATTAACAACAGACGTTTAACACTAACTGGCTATCAGTACTGAGGTTATCTGTAAATGGCCTTTTCCATTTTGTGTTTAGTCAGACCAGGTAATTCTTTTCATGTGACAATGATAATACTATCTAAAATTATTTCCAATGTGGGATCCTCTTAAACATAACAGGTGTGTGTATACAGTTAGGTAAGTGCAACAAACTGATGTAAAATAGAATTGTGATTTGTATGACTGTTCATACACGAGATGTTACTGATTTGCTTTGTGAACTCTTTACAGAATCTGTACATCTGAACAGCTACACTGCTTAGTGACTATGATATCATTAATGTACATGTGTCAATAAATTGTCATACAGCTGTGTTAGACAACCTGTTCAATATTTTCGTTATATTAAATTTTTGTAGGTACTGCACGCTACTTGTCCTCTTCTGAGAACCCAACATCACCTGGCATGAGAAGGTGTTGGTCAATGCTCGACGTGTCACGGAAACCTTTGACCAAACATGACATAACTAAGTCACCTAATAGAAAATCTCTTGGCCTTGAACTCACATCAGGGTCAATGTTGCATAGATTTAGTACTTCAGATAACTTTGGTAATTTCTTAAGTTTTCAGATAATGTTGATGTTGTTACACTGTGAAGTCTGCATTTATAGCATAGAATTTCATTTATTTTTTTCAATTTTGTTTGCATGCTGGCATTCAACACTTGAAATCACAGAAATTTATGAAATAGATATTGGAATCAATCATCTTCCTTATCCATTTAGTTGCAGTACTATAATAGGTAGTATAACAGATTTTGCTGTCAGCTTGTATCTGTCCAGACTGTATTTTAAATACATCCCTCATATTCCAAGTTGCTTATGTCATTGAAAATAGTATTTCTATATACTATATTGTTTTGAATGTCTACATGTTGTTTACTCACCTAAGTGTTTGCAAGTTTGTAAATTTCACACTGCAACAATGTCAGTATTTTGCCAATTTGTTTTCTCACTATAGGTGCAGGGCTGCAGTATGAGGCATGCTTCACAGGTCACTAACTGCCCAACACATAATGCCAGTATGCTAACTTATAAAATACTCACCATTTTAAAGTAACAATGCACTGTTAAAACATGACATTTATATGCATCCCGATACTGTTATTTACCAATTGGTTTGGATATATCAAAAATTAGCAAGGGCTGTATCAAAAAATACAAGGCACAGTTACTTTATAGGTAGCTTCAAGCATGTGGAAGAATTTGTATCCATTTCTTGCAAAAGGTCTACATGACACTTGTGAATGTCTAAACAGTGCGTAGTTACTTTTAAGTTTAAAAAATAAACAGCAATGAGCTGGTCACTTTTTGCTTTCAGGTGATATTAGCAGAATGTTTTCTTAGTTGCTGCTGATTTCTGCAGATTTCTTTATAAGTTTAACATGATAATAAAAGGGAACTGTTATTTTCCAATTAAAATAATAAAAGGGATATTAACCATGGCAGAGCATGGTTATAGCAAGTAACTCAACCATAGATAATATATAACTGCTGTAGCAGGAATTTTCTCGAAGCACTTTTAATGAAACAGCGTTCTTATGGGCAACTGACATTTACACAGTGGTGGTGGTGATGCTTGATATACCAGTATTGCTATTGTCAATGATATCTGGGAATTACTGTCTTTAATCTTCTTGCTTTATAAATGACATACGCCTTGCATATTAATTTTTTGTTATTGGTGTTAAATAGTAAGAGTTTTTCTGTGTGTCCTGATATGTCAAAACTTAAAGGTTAAACTGTTTAAGCATTCTGTTTTAAAATATATTAAACAGTATTTTAAGTTTATATGTCTACTTTTCTATAACCAGGCATGACAATGAATTTTTCTATTATAAATTGTAGCTCCTAAACCTGGCACAAGACTTTCTCCTCCTAAAGAAAATTCATATTCTGGACGCAGTAAATCAGTGCAGGATCTAAGCAACCTAAATGCTGATGGAGAACCGACCACGCCAACTAAAAAAGCATCCAAGTATCGTCGCCAGCGTTCTTATGAGCAGCAGACAACCAGTTCCAAAGCCAAAACATCTCGGTCGTCAACTGGACCGGCATTGAATAAACCAGAGGAAATAACTCCTGGACAGGCTTCTCCAAAAAAGACCAGAAAGGGACGTCTCAGTTCATCACATCGAGCACAATGGCAGTCTACACCAAGTTTAGTGACTACAATGGAGGAAGAGGAGTCGGAGAATTCAAGAGGTATTATTGCTCAGACGTATACCAAGTCCATAAGAAGTGAAGAGAAAGCAGTGTCCAGGGAAACATCTCCTAATGCATCTGGTCATACAAAACCAAAAGAAAGAACTCGTTCAAATTCTCCTGCTCTCTGCGAATTGAATAAACCAAAATCTTCTGCAAATAGGAAATTGCGAAAAAGTAAATCAAAAGATGAACTGTGTTCTAGCTCTGATAGCTTGGCATCCATTCCTTCCATTGCCAGTGATTCTCCACGAGAAAGCAAAGAAAGAGAAATTGTTTCTACTGGTGCGGATGATGCTTTACACATTAAAAAACTGAGCCAAGATGAAAAGGATAAAATATACATGCCCCCTCCAGCATCTCTCCCACTTCGAATAAAAAATGACAACCATGGTCAGCATACTGTTTTTCTACAGCGAGCAGCACAGTCTTCTAAGCACAAATCTAAAACTCCGGAATTAACTCTCTCTCAAGCTAAAGATATTCTTATGGGAAAATCAAGTTTCTTGCAAACTGATGATAAGCAATGTTCTGATGACTCTCTTGAATTAAAATTGGGAAAGCAGGCCGTTAATCCTGAGACGTATAATAAATCAAAAAAATCTGATCTTTTAATAGAAGATTTGGATGAACTGCCTGTAAAAGATAGCTCACCCATGAAGGAAGCTTTGAAAAATTCCGACAAAGGAGATAATATTCTGGAAAATTTTAGAAATAATTCCTCTGCTTTCACATGCCCAACAAAAGTTACTATTGGTGTGGCACTAAATACTGACTTAAATGCAGCTACTGCAATGGATCCAGTGCAAATGGAAACTAATCTAAACAAAAAATCTGATTTAGACAATTCAAATATTGAAGCTAGAAAAAAATCTAGTGAAAAGGACAGAAAAGAAAAAAGAGGAAAAAATCTGGAATTAGAAGATGCAAAAAAGAAAGGTTTAGATACTGGAGCGAAACTACAGGAGTTACTCAACATGGCAAATAAAATGACAGAACTAAGTTTTTCAGCCTCACCCCCCATGTCTGCACACAGTCAGAGCTCATCACGAGAAAGGTAGATATAATTCTTGTAGAATAGTCGGAAATACCCGAGAAATGGATTACCATCTGATAGACTAACAAAGATGCATTTTAAAATATGTTATGTCTTGGAACTGTTAAATTTGATACAGATTATAATTTAAGTTATAAGCATTTTTAATTAATAGTCTACTTTAGTTCTATACGAGTTATTCATATTTGTTCCTTAGCTGATCAGTACTTTCAGGAGGTTTTAGATTCTCTAGATAACCTTATAACTGGTCAAATCCATTGTTGATCTTTACTCCCTGTTTGGAAATACAATTCATTACTGCCGTATGTTTGATACATAAACATCTCATTACTTAGCATTATCTTGCTAAATTTGTTTTATCTGTATCTACAGCAGTCCAAGGAAACATATCACTCCTGAACCAAATCAGAATCATACAGAAGAAAAAGATATCAAAACAAAAAGCCAAACTGTTGTGAATAACCTTTCTAAAACAACTGAACATTCATTGCCAAAACAGCCCTCTTCTGTGCCATCATCAGAAAGCCAGATGCTGGTAGAGAATTCGGAAAATACTAGAACTTTGTCGTTACAAAAATCATCTTCGGCTAGCGATGTACGAAATAATTTGGATATGCCTGAAAAAACTGACTCTAAAATGTCTGCTTCAATGGTTAATATACAGGATTTTAACAATACAAGTGATTCCAAAGCTAGCCGTAATAATTTGAATTTGGAGCTGACATCCAAGACGGTCACAAACGGACCAAAGCAAGGTAACTTTTACATAATTGCACCCAATTTTGTAGAAAAATAGGTAAATAGTATTTGTTCTCTTGTGTTACCACAAGTTCTGCAGTAGTTTAGTTAGTCTTCCTTAAACTTAATCCATGTGGTTTATATGAAGATTTATTTACTCAGGTTTGCATAGAGAAATATATATTGCTATACTAAGGTTATAAATTGAAAAATTTGTATTCAAACAGACTATTCTGAATAGTTAAAAAGAGAACTAATATTTTCAGCATTCTTAATGACACGTGAAATATTTTTCTAGATCTAGTTCGGGAATGCCAGAAAGTATCTCAAGATTTGAAGGATGCTGTGCAATGTGTCACACAATTATTCTCCAAGGTAAAAATGAAATAACATTGTGTCTACCAGCTGGTTTATAGTAATTGTCGCCTTCTCATCTTATATTGCTGACTCAATCAAAAAAAGGTGTGTTATAATTAGTACATGCGGTATTATTGTCAGAAAGCAAGCTGACTTAGTGGTTACGGAAATCGTTCATATAAACTCCTAAACTTCGTAACATTGGAGGATATTTCAGGTGCAAAGAAATTTGTTGCTGACCTGATTTTCTTGTTTGTATTGCAGTTATCTTCCCTGGGAGATGGTGGCAACGAAATTAAGTCGATGATGAATGACTCCTTAAATAGTGCTGTAACATCTCTAAAAGCTTTACAAAATCCAGAAATTACAAAGAATGAACTGTCCATTGCAATGCCAAGTGTCCAAGATGTACCTTGGATGGAACCTTTACTACAGCAATATTCTGTCGAACTTTCAGATAGAATCTGTAAAATGGTGCAAGGAAAACTAGAGCAAAAATAATGAAACTAAATTTACTTTCTAAAATGATACTAAGTAATAACCTGGTGGAACCAGTACTTGAAGTTGAAAAATGTCTAGGTTTTGCATGCTTTGTAATGATGGACAGTTAGTTTCTACAGTTTTATGAACACAATATGAAAGGAGTCAAGTATACTATAAATTAAATAAGTCACCCAGTTCATTTTTAACTTTTTCACAAGAATTGTATTATAATATCAAGGTGCTATTTAAAGAACATGTGATTTTAGCTTTTATTCATGTTTTGTAGATTTAAACATTATTTGTAATTATCTGTATAGTTTTGTGATATTCTAAGTAAAAACATCTAGTTCAATCAATGTTGCTAGAGCGATCTGTTAAGTTTGTTAAGCTTCTGAATGCATGTTGATAATTGGATGTGTTTTGTTATGTAATGATAGGATGGTGTTTATTATATTGTTCATATTACATTCCTGTAAGTATCTGATTTCCATTGCAAGCATTAAGACAGCATCAGGAAAATTTTCCTATTTCCTCTTCAGTCTGTAAAATATGCATCACCTAGTACATATCCATAGTATAAACTATGGCTGTAAATTATTATTCTGTTTCAGGGTATGCAAATGTGTGATTCTACCTCTGCTATGCAATCTATCATATCTCAGTGCAAATACCATATCACTTTTGCCAGATATACTTTAAAAATGTTACTACCATTTGCAACAATATGAGACTCTATGATATTATTTGTTACGTCATAAATAGCTTATATAGGGCATAGTACCACTATACCAATGGGTCGCACTTCGTTGAAAACAGCAGTAATATAGTGGTTGCATACTTGTAGTTCAGAAATGTATGCATAAAGTTCAGTAAGAGGTTCAACTATAAAAGGTAGATCTATAGTTTACAAAGATGTTCACAGAGGAGAATTTTTAAATGGTAATAGCCAAGTACTAAAAAAAATGCTTTTCCTTCTTTTGAATCTTATGTTCTATGCCACTATAATGTAGATGTATATCTGTTTAATAAATGTTTGTTTATAGCTGTATGACATGCAAATGTGAATCTATGCAAAAAAGATAACTGTAAATAAATTGTAAAATTGTTTTAACAATTTACATGTAAAACAAAATTGTTCAAAATATAAATGGATGGTCTTCCTGTAAACAAGCATGTTTTCTTTCAAATGCGAGTCAATATTCCTCAGTGGTGCTGTACCATGATGACCACTCAATAAGCACACTTGCCTGTGGTAACTGCAGTTTCATTTTGGCAATGATTGAGCTTTTACAGAAATTTATATTATTGTATCAGTGTTAGTGCACTTATTTTCAAAGAAACGTCCTTTAATGCACAATATGCTCCAAAATGCCTTGTCTGATTAGCTGTTCACATTCTGACCTCATTACAAAATGCTAAAATAAAAAAACAAATAAAAATGTAAATACCATGTCAAACAAAGTGTAAATTACAGAATTACAAAGCTTAAGTTGTATACTTTCAAAATTTATACTTTTGTTTGTCTATCTTTTCATTTAATAATATTTATAAAAATTTAATAATACATCACAGAAGAAGAAATTTATTGCAACTAATACAGCATAGACATTGTGATCATTGCATGTATTCGTAGCAGGTGTCCTTACCTGACTATTTTTTTTAAGAACTAATATACTTCCATCTTGTGTTTCAAATTCACCATGATCTACTAGACATCTGACCTGAAAACAAAAAAAAATTAATGGATTAATAATATATTACTGTGCTGTGTGACAAAACTCAAATAACCAGTATCTCCTTCATTATTGAGCCAGGAAGTTTGAAATGACACCAACTTGCAGTTCTGAAATATGTACATGACTCAGACTTATGCAGGAAATGCTGGTAAGACCTCTTTAAAAACAAATTAAACATACCAAAATTACTTGGGATTTGAGTTCATCATAATGCTGCTATTCCCCACCTGAACCAATGATACAGGCTCACCTCAATGTATAATGTCTTCGGTGGCTGCATATCTTGAGTCAAGTCTAAGCCATTTGGCCCTACAGACATCATATAGCTTGCTAATGCCTTGTTATATTGCGTAAACCATTGTCCCTCCTGCTCAGACATGTTGTATTTAATATCTTGAGGAAGAACACTACCAAACTCCCATCTTAACTGTCGTATATGTTTTAAACGGTTATATCTGAAAAAAAAAAAATTTCCATCATACACTTGAAAGCTAGCCTTATGTTAAAATGTTTATAAGCAAAAACTGTAAACAGAAGAAGTTTGAATTTATTATTCTAACGACATTTATTATAAAATATTAAAATACATACAAGTAAGCTAAAACACATCTTTTGTTTCTCTCCAGAGCTGCATGTCTCAGCTGAACACCAGAAAACAAGCCTGCTTCTCCAGCTACTGTAGCACTCCTGATAAAAAGGTATAAGATATGTTAAATGCTGTGGCAGATTTGCGCAGAGCAGACTCTTTATTGATCATAAAAATATGAATTACTTGGAATTGAAGTACTTTTTCAAGTTCCGACACAGTTTCTTTCCCCGTGTAAAATATACTACTAAACACCGGGTTAAAACAGTTGTAGTAAAAAAAAATCTTTGCGAAACAGCTTTCAATTATAATAGGTCCTGCGTAACTCACTCCAATCAGTGTGCAAAAAACAACAATACTGAAAATAAAACATTAAAAAAAATCTCTACTTACACATCTTTTTGATTTTGATCAAACAAGACCCTCATTTCTTCCAAAACTTGCCTTAATCCATCCTCCTGCATAAGACAAAATAGACAAAAAAGGCGTCAGATTCAGGATTTAAATATAATATTGTTCTTTTCTGTTGTCTCCCGAGTCCAGTACCGATAAGTATTAAGTGAGTTCGCCTTGCCTTGGTACATTTTTATCGGAATGTTCGCTGTCTAAAGACCGGGTGTAAAGTCTTACAAAGTCAAAGAGTTCAAGTCAAGACTCGACTTCAAGTCTGACAAGTAATTCTAATAGTAATAATACTAATTTTAATTTACTATAAAATAAATAACTATAGAGTATAGTATAGAAACTGATACTGCCTACTGCCAGTTGAAGAAGTTCTGACAATAAATTTAATACAAGAAATTTGACAAGTGTCCTTACATTAAAAGGTGGCAGACTATCGCCCGATGCTCTTTGTAACTCTCGTATAAGTTCTAAAGCTTGATCACCAAGCATTCTTTACAATTTCGATGTCTCCAGCAAATCCGCTCTGTGTTGATTTTGGATTTTGCCTCCACTCATACCAAACATCCAATACAAAAGAGAATTCCATTGGTCCATTTAGAAAAACCAATGAAATGAAGTTTTACAAACGGAAACAAATTGCACAGCGCCATCTATGAAGTACCTGTTAAGGGTTGTACCTGCGGTTTTTATCGTCTTAAAATTTGTTTAGCAGTAAGTCAACAATGAAACTGAGAAGCGGTGCTAATGTTACCGGTAACCAAGAACCTCAATACCCAGCGAATCCTAGCTCAAAGTCTTTAAGTACAAGTTCGTCAGGAAAGATAGTAAAAAGACCAGAGAAAAGGGAAGCAAACACCCAACATACTGACCATGGACATGGTCATGGAGGTCCAGACACATATGAAACCATGGATACTAAAGCTACTGATGTTAAACTTAAAGACAGGAAGAAAGCTGGCCAGCAATGCCTGTTAAAGTCATCAGATGATGTAACAGAAAGGTATATATGGATGCATTTTTGCATACGCGTAGAAATAGCTAGAAATACAAATAATAGCCTGACTCAAGTCAATGTCAGCAGACCTTTCGTTTCTAGACCCACTAACAGTAGTAGTAGTAGTAGTAGTAGTAGTAGTAGTAGTAGTAGTAGTAGTAGTAGTAGTAGTAGTAGTAGTAGTAGTAG
>JAOXYB010035051.1:0-13970 GCA_028565635.1 Phoronis ovalis | reverse complement strand
TATATACGCGTTTAGGGGCCTTTTTTTAAACCTGTGTTTGCGCATGTGGACCCACCCTTTACATAAGTGCCCTCCCCGGGGGAGATGCAGAGAGTACAGAATCAATTGTAATACAATGATAGTCAATAGTCCTATATTGTTACTTACAATATTATTTACAAAAACATAAATAACTAATATAGTTAATACTTCCAGCCGTTCCCCAGACATGCAAGTTTGCAAAATATAACATACATGATGCTGAGCAAAATGTTTAGTTATATTTTGTGTGCAAAAGATGAAATTGATAAACTTTGCTAAGGGGTCGGAAATTATTACCAACGCAATTAAGTTTGTACTGTTCCGTTTTAAATTTTTGTTGAGTTGTTTTTTAAAGGCATTTGAATAGTATTTAGTCAAACTGACAAAATGTTTCCTTTGAAACCCTATAATAGCATTTTAGCTGAGCAGATAGTAAGTCTGTAAGAAATTAAAAATTTAAAATAAAGTAAAATATTTTGCCGAATGTAATGATGTCGATCACTAGCTTGCATGAATATTTTATTATGGCTAAACCGGTTGTCGTGTAATTCGCATTAACCTAATCAAATGACATTTAACTTCTTTCACATTGTTATATTTACTTACGTATACATTATTTACAAAATACCCCACAATAAACAGTGACATGAATTATTAAATTTCACCCGTTCTTGCGCAGCATGTATTAGTAGAGGTGTGTGTCAGTGCATTGAACGTCAACAAGCCAAAAGGATGGAAATAACGATAGAGCATTAGGAAGCGTATCATTTCTTCAAACTAAAATGTTTAGTTAATTTGAGATTTTTAAGAATAATCTCAGGTTCGCCTTAAAACGTTTTAAGTTTATTTTCAATTCTGATTAGTTTGATAACTTTTAATAATAACCGCTGAAACTAACTGTCGTATAGAAAATGATCTTTGTCGTGTTATTGGCATTTATACTGTGTGTAAAGGGGTGTACTTACAAGTTATTAGATAAACAATATATCAATAATCCAACCTGTGCTCAGGAAACCATGAACGTACGGTCATCTTTAGAGTGCGCAAACATTTGTCGAGGAGTCACTAAATTTTGCAGGGGATTCTGTTTTAAGTCAACAAGTATGCTATGCGTTAGCTATCCCGACATAACCGGAATCACTGACGTGGATGAGTCGAACAATAATGATCATTGTCAACTATATATTGCAGGTTTGTGTAATCATATATATGTACATTGTTATCTAATCCTTCAATTTTACGTCGTTTTCTTCTCTTCATGCACTGTCGTATAATGTTTCGTCAGTGACTGCAACCGTATGTCAGCACAGTAGAAAGCGCTACATTATTTTGCTTGTACATATACATATATGGTATAAGGACACAACTGATTTTCCCATCCTCTTCTATATAGTAATTTCATGTAACCTAAATCGTTATAAAAAATTCCCAAACATTGCGCGAATAAAATTATCTGTTAAAAACTGATTATGTATCTCCCAGTCAATTTTTCGTGCACGCATGACCACCAACATTTTTTATGCTGTTCCAGTTTGTAGACTCTCTCCGGAAAATGCCATCTCGCAACTGACAAATTTCATAGTTTTGCCCAGTTTTTAATCATATCAAATTTTGGTTGTATTTTACTTTAAAAAGCTAATATTATTTCCAAAAAGCCAGCGCCAAGGAGGAAAAAAATAAAAAAAATATAAATTTAAGGTTTTTGACCTTATGCCATATTATGTGTAACGGTATAATATAACATAAAATGCAAATCGTCATTTATCATTTTAAAAATATTCTAAACATATGTGATGCGATAATGTCTTTCAGATTACAAAGAGTTGTTGTTATCTCTCCCAGCGTCTAGTTTCTCTTCATCCACCATTTACGATGCAAGCTGGCATGCCTCCAAAACCATCTTTGCAGCAAATTTAGCGTGGTTAGTGAAATTAGGTTTCGATGATACAAACCAATGGATCAAGGTGTGTATGTATTAATACATAGGTTTTACTCCACTAATCCTTGTAATAACTTTGATGCCCAAGCCAAGTCGTGCACCAAATCCACGAACTAGTTGGATTTTTAAGCGAACTTCCTTACTGGGTGTTATCAAGTTTTATTTCATGACAGTTTTAAGAATTTAAAATCAAAAATAACCACAACGTTGTATTAAGATCTTTTTAACACGGAAGCAAAACATGTGAGCTTTACATTTCATTCGGCTACCACTTTATTCCTATGTCAGAAGTTAAGTATAAAATTTCAGGTAGATCTTGGTGTAACTATAACTGTAGTTAAGTCAGAGACAGCGGGGCGACCTAACCAACCTCAATGGGTTACGTCTTACAAGCTGGAGTACAGCCAAAACGATCAAATATGGCTGAATTACCAGAATCACAATGGAGATGTGGTTTTCCCTGGCAATACTGACCGTGACACCAGAGTGTCAAATGATATAGCGCCACCAATAACAGCACGATATATAAAACTGAAGCCGCAGACCTGGAATGGAAGAATATGCGTGAAGTGGGAACTCTACACATGTTGATGCATTAATACCTTGATAATAAACAGACTATTAATAATTTATTTGGCAGAGGCAAGTCCAATATTAATTGATAAAGTTTTGATCCAGTTGTTAGTGATGATACTTTATGGAAACGAGGCTGTGATAACAAACTAGCTTTTTCAATTAATAGGGTTGCTCTATCATATGCAATTAACAAACATATTAGTTTTGTATGTTTTTTCTTCTCTCGATTATTATTCCGATTTTTTCTCCGCAACCTACATCTCAAAGAATGGTAGGGGAATTTTACTTAAACTATGACATTCCGAGCATGAACTATAGCTGACTTCGAGGTAAAATTTATTTAGCAGTCAAAGATCAACTTTCCAAAAACTGTTTAAAGTGATCAAAAATGATGGGATCGGTTCTGTCACTATGTCGATCTTTCAAATAATTCTTTTATATTTTTAGTCTCCACTTCCAACGTTGTTATCTTGTAGTCCAGAATCAGAATAGTACATATGGAATGTGAATGCCTGATTATAATTTTCACACTTAGAACAGATTACAATATGCATTGTATGCATAAGAGTACATTGTAAAATAGGGTAATATATGTTACGCATTACTAGTTATTAGGGAGTGGCTTAAGGAGAATTCCTTCATTGTTTCGTTATTTCGTTCGCTCGCTTGTGACACACGGACATTCGGAGTTTGGGGCCTTTATCTTTATTTTAATAGATGTCGTTAAGAACGTTTTGTGACCATGCTCATCTCAAATATACAATGTTATGTACAAGACCTGGGATAAGAACAGCTGCAGAAGAACACAAATGAATAATATAGGCTAAACATGTATATTTAGATGTCAAGAAAATAATGTAAGGAAAATATATAACCTATAGAAAAAGTAATGCTTACAGAAAGCTAAAAAAAGTACACATACTACCTAAACTCAGGAATAACTATTTTCATCCAGAAGTAATAGTTGTCTACATTTTATGTTAAGTAATATTTGTGTTGTAAATGTTGGATCTTTTGGTAATCTAAAATACATTAGTTCTTTAATTTTATTTCTTTGCTGTTTTTTGAAATTATGTAGCATTAGTAATAATTATTGATAAGGATAATTTTCTTTATAAAATAGAGAGGATTAGAAAGCTAAACTGGCACTGGCTCCGATACTGGAAATAGACATTTAAATATACTTTTTTACAAATGAGCAAGCATCTAGTTGAATAAACATCTTGGTGCGCGTACCTGCACATGCCTGAAGAGAGATTTTGCATCTTTAATTTTAAAATATTACTGGTAATCTTTTTTATTCAAGATCTAATGCACGATAAGAACTGACTCGATAGTTGATTAGAAAAAACATGCTTGCAAGTATTATTATTGCTTGTCAGCGATCAAATTATAATCTGGCATATATATTCATTACGGCAGAAACTGTAATTAGAATACATGTAATACGCGTACGTCTGTCTCCTTGTCTGTATCCGGGGGGGGTAGTCAATATGAAAGTGGGTACCCATGTTCTAACATGACTTTTCAAAAAAAGCCCCTAACGAAGTGAAATTCTGCAAAAAAACAACCCTAAGGAAGCATTTATTATAATTTTAAAATTCACCCCTAAGGATGTGACTTTTGGGAAAAAACACCCCTAAAGAAGTGTCACACCTCCAGAAAACCACCCCTTTTCGTGATTTTAGCCAAAAAAAAACAGATCTAGACCCTAAGCGCGTAACGCGCGTCTGCCCCCCCGGTCTGTATTTGTAATATACTACTAGGACCCTGGTATTTTAGAAAATGGAAGATATGTTTTAAACGGATTACTGGATTACGACATCAGTACTGTCAGAGATGCTGCGTTACGTATAGACAGAATGCAGACACCCAGCCGGCACATCATGTTGTATCAACGTTGATACTTAGTTGATATCACGACGTCCATCAACATAAACACAACGCCTATTCCACGTCAATAATCCGACTTCGAAATATCGACTTAACTCAACGTTGATTCTTCGTCGATATTAGGTTGCGACATTTGACTACATAAATGCAACGTCTATTCTGGGACTAATATAAATTAGTCCCAGGTCTATTTCACGTCGATAAATCGACGTCAGAATATCGACTTAAAATCAACGGTGATTCTTCGTCGATGTTAGGTTGCGACATTTGACTACATAAACGCAACGTCTATTCCACGTCGATAAATCGACGTTGAAAGACCAGTCGTGACTCAAACGTCGATGTTTGGATAACTCAACGTGGAAATACTGCCTATATATAAATATATCATTGATATTCGGTTGATATTACGTTGCGACTTCTGACAACAGTACATGACCAACTGAAACAAATTCATTATTTTATTAGACTAGCTATTCCTATGATATATTCATACGAAAAAGGAGTTTAGGATCAATGTAATAGAATACAAAAACAACCAATACAATAACTATATTTGTTTAGTTTTGACAGGGAATATCATATTTATAGACCGATTTTGGGGTACACTGCGTTTACACAATGAAACCTAAAAATCTATTATCTTGTTTTACTTTGTTATTCCCCACTGCTGTTTTATCAACCATGTATGCGTGAAGCATCCATTTTTTCTCTCTAAAATTGCTATAAGAATCGTTATATACATAATGGAAATTATTAACTTTAATTTCTAACAGTTATGTAACAAACTAATTAAAATGTACACGCATTATAGAAACATATAGTAAAACTTACGCCTAGAAATATGATATATTAAAAAAGATAATGTATTGCAGCATCCATAAACACCTTTCGAGTTTTTCAGTGTTTGTTACCGCGAACCTCTCACACTAAAGTATGAATACTGAAAGCGTAGACGATATATAAAATACGATCTTTCTTAGCGGCACCAATGCATGTGCATCCAGGCTCAAACAACACCGTACGTCAAGTAGTGAAATAGCACCAATACCGTAACCGGAGTGATACATGTATGTATTGCAATCCACGTTGAAGCGGATACGTGACGTGTTATTCAAGGGCAGAATACTAGCTGTGCATGATATGGTGATTGTATGGCAGTGGTCATTTCACTAAAACAAACTTTAAATGCTTGGTTTAAATATTTTGCTATCAGTGTTTAATACGTTACTGAAATGTCAGTTTCTACAATATGGTGTTACCGGTGAAATATTCCTGCAGCTTAGACGATAACCTGGTAGAAATAATGTCAAAGTGTCCCCTTATTCTTACCCATTTCATATTCATATTTTCTATAGCAGAATTCCATCTTGTCTTAAAGTTCGCGATTAGCGTCCAACGATCTTGAACCCAAGGACCCCAGACGCCACCTAATGTTCTTGGATCGGCGTCTGGATCAGGAGCTGGGTACCTAACAGGGACAGAAGTTTCGTTATACTTTTTTAAACGGGTCAATAATAACTTAACAATGTCTGGATGCTGCTCTGAAACATCGTTATGTTCATTTGGGTCTACCGCTATGTTGAACAGCCAAACATTCTTAGAGACGTTTTCTGAATCATCAAATGGTAGTTTCACATTTCCACTTAGAGTTGGTGGAGGCACCCAACTTCCATTTCCTGTAAAATGAAGGTGTTTCGTCGTTAAAACATGCATTACCTTTACACCTAACCTTACCGCACATTCGAACGCTAAGCTATATTTCTATATTTATACGAAACTTCATTTTATAATGCACTTATACTACTGCTCCCTACTGACGAAAGCTGACAAAATTAAAAGGAACTGGATGGAACAGTCACCCTTGAATAGTTCTCTTGTTACCTATTGTCTTTTTTCTTCTGAACTGCTTTATATTTAGCGCTGTATCTGTTGAATGCAATGAAAACTATTATTTCTTACCAGGATTTCCAGTGATGAGTTTCCAATATCCAGCACGGATGGCGGCTCTAGTTGCTGTATTGAAAGTTCCATTATAAACAGCTTTTCCACGAGGTCTAAACAGTGGATCTATATTATGTAGAATTTCTATTCGAGGACTTCTTGTACCTTGACTGGAAAGGTAATAAAACAATTGTAAAATGAACACATCAGATACCAGTGTGTTATAATATATTATGATGATGGGCATCGTCTCATCCGAATATAGGACGTCCTATCTTGACTAAAATCCTCCTTAGAATTATTTCATAGTATCTATTGCTACATTACACTGATTTACACAAAATTAAAACATAGTTCAACCATATATAAAAGGCCTGATTTTAACAAGTAAGATAAATTATAGGCAATAAAATTGTTAATAATATAGGTTATTTCAGAAATGAGAACTTGTTGCGAAATTCCGTACCTGATTGTATTCCATTGGTTATATCCATCCAGACCTGGCGTTCCCTCACCACGTGCTAAACTAACGAAAGTAGGGAACCAGTCGGTGACGTGGATAAGCCCGTGATTTGTATAGCCTGTTAAGAAAAATGTATATTAATCACGTTGAATTAATTCTGACTAAAAATAATAGGATTTGAATTAATTATCAACAGTTGGAATTTACTTGAAAAATACAATATATTAATATAAAATGACACAACAGAAGATGCAATGATCTGCAAATGCCTGTCTATGTCAGAGTAACCAAATTTTTTACAAAAACTGATATAGGTGATAATTAAAGTTAGTAGTGGACCTGGTAATCAATGTCTAGCCTCGTTCTTCTGGCAGACAACTGTAACAGCATCATCTTGGATATAGGATAAACGCTATTTTTAACGTCACTTCAGATTTCGTAAGACATTGAAATGTTGCATTTTATGTATCATGAACATACAAAACGAACATTTTATGTATCATGAACATACAAAACCAACATTTGCTCTACCTCGTTTTTCCAAAAGAGGACTAACAACAAATCCATTTGCCTTCATTCCTCCTTCCCACAAAGAACCTTTCCACCCTCTTAAAGGCCAATTATTTCCTCCTTCTATCACCTGGCCACCATTGTCTAAAATGAAACATTAATTATTACCTGTATGTGAATCACAATATTGTCTATTACCAAGGAGCCCATGCACGTGCAGATGTAAGAATCTCAAATTCTTATTCAGACTAATTAACAACCCATATTTCTTACGTTCTATGTTCTTTCTATAGCACTGAAACAATTAAAATCTTAGGCATTAGGAACTTTTGAACACATTTTTGGTTGA
Organism: Phoronis ovalis; assembly: GCA_028565635.1. Taxonomy (NCBI): domain Eukaryota; kingdom Metazoa; phylum Phoronida; family Phoronidae; genus Phoronis; species Phoronis ovalis. The sequence continues at coordinate 6,275 of JAOXYB010035051.1, read as the reverse complement.
CTTTGTTTGTGGTCGCATATGAGTTTGCCTTTGCTAGAGAACATTTAATAGGTATCTCTAAACGTTCGTCTCATGACGTTTTTTTTGGGTAGGGCTTGTTTTCGAAAAACTGGTGCGTGTTTAAAGAATATAAATTTTACGTGATTGACTCGGACATTGTATTTCACAAGAGTGCATTAAGAGTACAATTTGCGTGTGTCGTGTAATCTCCTACCATACCTGTTGAGAATACAAAAATAGTATTGTCCCAGAGTCCAGCTGATTTCAGTGCATTGGTGACATTGCCCACGGCCTCGTCCATGGCAGATACCATACCTGTAATAGTGATTACGTGAACATTGGCTTCGGACAGTTTTGGTCTTCAACTGACTGTCAACTGATATAAATAAGCACAAGCAATTACGATTTATTTGGCGATGTTTTAGTTATAAAACCAGTTAAAAAGTATAATCTTTGCATCCAAATAACTTAAATATACTGGCAATCAATATCATTTTGCTTTATCCTATATATGTTGAAATTATGTTGTTACTTGCCAGCATATATTTTTCTGTTTCTGTTGTGTATAAAATCATACTTTTTCAAATATTCTTCAGGCACTTGTAAAGGTGAATGGACAGCTTGAAACGCCAGATATAAGAACAGAGGCTGTAAATATAGTTTTTAGTATTTATGTACATCAGTTCAATGTACTTTGTAAATTATATAATAATGAGAAATTTCATTTTATTCCTCTGCTAACCATGTCGATACTTGCGAATTGATCATTGGACTAATTCAAAGGTACAATTTTGGAAGATGGGAGCTTCTCATCATATCATGTTTTCCTGATATGGTTTAATGCCCTGTGGGAGCCGAATAAATACCTTAGGTTTCTAACCTTCAAGTTCCGTTGCAGGATGTTATAGACAACTGCAATAATATCGATATGCAAGGAAGTTAAACTTTTGCTGTTATCGTCATTATATATACGCAGCTGGCTAAATTTAATTAAATTTGAAATGCATGTGTCAACTTACAGTATTCCATTTCTTACAATTAAATGACCGTCATTGATACTCGCTTATTAAATGTTTTCCACAAAGTAGACAAAGGCAATACTGTTAGAATTATGCTTTTGCAAAATTGTTACTCATATAACGCGGCATGCTTTTCTTCGTCTACCTTGTCAGGATTATGATCTGCAATGATGCCTTCTGCTCGTTTAGCAAACATATGCGTTGAATAGGTTCCATTCTGATTGGTAACCGGATCCATGCCATCTCTCAGGTCGAGGCCGCACCAATGGTCCCCTTCCTTCCAGCCAGGATAGGCAGAACCACATCTTATATGACTTGTATAGTTCTCACTTCCTGTTAGGTAACCTAACATAATATTATGCCCGATTATTATATGCAAGCTGGAAAATGGTCAAGGAAATCATGTAAAGTATGTTTTCGTTTTTTTGTTACTTGAGATTTAGTAGCAAACTCAAAACACTCTACTTCGTGGATTAAAAAAATTGAATACTAATACATGACACTTTTAACAATCTCCCTGGGGTTTTATTTGAGAAAATATGGCAGCAAGGTTTTTGAAAGCCACATGGTATAACTACGCAATCATTGCACGATCTCGCGAGACTTTGTTAACAACACATACGAATGTACGTAGTATCGGTATATTAATACGTGTGTTTTTTTCGTTTGTTGGGGTGTGGCGTCTCCGTTTTGGGGTTTTCATAATGTCAACGCTACTGGTACGGCATGATAGAGTATACGCTCACGTCATAAAAAGATAATATAGTTCCGGGAATGTTGCTCTGTTTATAGTTGCATGAAGGTCATAACGTTTTTAAATTAAGTTGGATGGGGAATCTGATGGTGTACTTATACCAACATCACAAACGTACACTGCTAGTATTTTAACAGTTCGTTATTTTAAGGAGGTCGAAACGAAAGTTGTACCTTTAGCGTTACTGTGTAACTTTATGAAGCATATACTTATATACATGTCCCTCCAAATTTATAAGGTCTATGATTTAATACATTTGTAGGATAGATTACCATAATATGTATCAAAACCCCTATACAAAGGTGTGCATTCCTTTTCATACATTCCCAGATGCCATTTTCCAACCATATGAGTAGCATAGCCAGATTCTGATAACTTATTTGCCACTGTCGGCATGTTTAACGGTAGACCATTCCTTTGCGCTGGCCAAACAATACCATGTTGCAAACCGGTGTGGATCTGAAAACATAAAATATTTAGCTTGAGCACAGAAAATCATCCAAACATTTTAATTAGTTAATAGCATGACAATACAGCAATATTCCACAGCCATTTTCATGCACATGAAAACGCAACATTTCCAAGAACTAGAAGCATTATTACGGGCTTCTATTTAGAAAAGAATTCATTTTTAGACCTACCAGGTATGCCACGTTACAGGTGACAGCTTATAATAAGAAACTCTCCTATAAGATAAGTCATTTACTTATGAAACCGATGAAATATTTTTTGTTAGGATTAGTAGGGTAACTCGTTAGTACAGCAGTTTGCTGGATTTTCAAATGGTTTTTCCAACATCGGGGGATAGTCTAAACATTCTATATACGCTCGTGAAAATAAACCGTCCATGCGACACTGATCAGTCACCATCCTCGTCATTGGTGTGATTCACTTGGTACAACTGCTATTGTACATATAATGAGAGCAATTCCAACCTGATATCTGCCTGACATGAACTGGCTTCGTGTAGGAGTACATATAGGTTGTACGTAATAGTTCTCAAGCTTTACACCCTCCAAAGCAAGTTTATCCATATTTGCAGTTTCAATTTCGCTGCCATGGTAACCTATATAAATAAAAAACATTGATCAGGGCCTGCTAATCTTTTTGGAAGAAGATAAATAAAACAATTTCGTCGTCTTACTATCTTACTATAGCAACCGTATAAGCGATTTATTTTATCGAACGAAAAAATTGGTAGTAGGTGACACCTAGCGGGGGAGAACATATATAGTCTATTGTAGTTATGCGGTTTCTTTTCAGGGGTTAATCCCATTGTTACTATCGAGCAACATTTCTCTTTATCTTCACAAACAAACTAGCGAATCAGAGTCATATTGCGATAATTAGAAGTACGTGTTATCACAATGTAGAACAGATCACAGATAGACAAGTGGACATCGCTAACACTGTAACCATCGCTGATTTTTTGTGCAGTAGAATCCGGAAGTGAATGAGTCGTATGATAATACTTACCTATGTCATTATATCCATAGTCGTCTGCCAAAATAAATACAATGTTCGGTTGATTTCCTTTAATTGCTCCTTTAACTCGAGACAAATACAGATACGACACTAAATACAGTAGGTAGGATTTCATATTTGTCTTATCTGCGCTTCTCTAGTTTCTTATCAGTTACTATCTATCATAATACTGGCTTCGTAGCTGATAACTTGTTGCTTGTTCTGTATATATTATGCAAAAGCGATAATACAGAACATGTGACAATGCTTGAATAATAACGAGGGTCTCTACGGGTAAACAATACAAAAAATCAATATTTTATTTTCAAATTGATTTTTAATCGCAGTAACAGCAGTGGTGATAATAACAAAAAGTAAAATGAGTCTAGCAATCATAAACCCTTTTATCTGATATTAATAATTAACATACTACAATATAAGCAAAAATGGTCAAATGACCCTTTATCTTCCTTGTATGCCTCATGCAAAGCAAAGGTCAAACCCCCGGGGGGTCACTCAATATGAAGCGATGACGGGGATGTTCGGCGCTCAAGGGTCTATATTTCGGCACAGCGTCCGGGTCAAGGGGTGCTTTTTTGCTATTTATTTTACCTTGTCCGGGTCAAGGGTCTGTCATCCATTGCTGTCTAACTCAAGATCTATCTTTCCGCTTTAAAGAGTTCATTTTTTAAAATTTCAAAGAAAGCGGCAAAGTGCCCGGGAAACTGCATTAAAAGAACTTAAAGCAGCTACTTTAATAAAAATTACAGCGATATTTCCCCTTATATTATGTTCAAGGGGTAGTTTTTTTTCAAGGGGTAGGTATTTTTCAAAATTCGTCTCCCGGGCGTTTTTTTTTCATTTTTTTTGTGCCTAGCATACCCGTATATACTCTTTTGGAGTGACCCCCCGGGGTCAAACCACAAGTTAAAAATGCTTCAGAGGATGACAAGTAGATCATAAGGCATAGCGAAATCTTTAAAAAAAATGCATGGGTGCATACATGCCATGGTCTGGCTAGGTTCCACGCCGTCTAATAGTCGTTAATATGCACAACATTAGACAGAGCACGAAGCGTTCTTAATCGAAGAAACAACTATTTGTGTCTTTGTTTACACGGTTTACATGCCAGTTTGCTCATTGGCCGGGGATAAAATACGCATGCACTATTTTCGCTTCAGAATAAAGGGACTTTTTAAAAAAAGATAGACGTAGCTCGAAATCCAATTGGTTTTGCTCGTGCCGAACATTGAAAACTTTTAAAAACTAGAACGAACAAGGATAAAAAGTACCTAATCCCAGGTGTCGTTGAGAGTTTGGTAATATTTTAATCTAATGTCGAAATCTCTCATTTCCCCATTATAACAGACGGGAGGTGAATTAGTGGTGTGCTCTCACAAGACGTGTTTTCACTAGTTTTTTAAACATCTATCACTGTACTACGCGGCTCTGTTGCAACTAAAAACTAGATAGCCTTTTAGCAAAGGCAGGGTTGTTGCTATTGACTTCTATCCCTTTGCATGACCTTTCAATGCCTTTTTTACTTTAAATTAATTTTTTTAAAATCTGTTTGACCTCAACGTGTCTCCTAGAACCCCTTGATGCCCTCTAAAATATGAAAAGCTAATTTCTCAGTTTCTCGAAATTTTGAGATTTACCGTTTAATTTGATTTCTAGATTATCATTTACTATACTCACTGGGACTCAGTGTCATATGTCGAATTTTAAGCGTGTATGTTTAACTGTTTCATAATTGAAAAGGTGCCAAAGTAATGTTTACGTACATTTCCTCGAAGATCAAACAAATTATCTTATTGTAACTCGATAGCATTATTTTGGAAGTCTCCGAGCAATTTAAAAAATGACCCTTGGCTTTCAAATCATCTTTGACTCCAAGATCAATAATTGTCCACGGTGGGGATGGGTATTCACGTCTCAAGTACCATATGCTCTAGCTGTAACCTACTTTGAAATACAGCCTGCTGCCGAATATTGAGAGAAAGAAGAAGAAAGACGGTGTTAGGTGGTCAAATCGGTCCCCTTAGTCAAATCGGGCCTTTCGGCTCCCATAATTCTTTTCGGCTCCTCGGGCGTCGACGGAAAGAAAACGTACGCGCACAAAACTAATAGGTGGCGCATCATAACAACTACAACGCTTAGGTTTTGTTTCATTACGTATACTGCTAAGCATATTCAGGTTTGTCCAACATGTGATGTTGAAATTTGTTTCACCAAGGGTTGCTGAACCGAAACTGCGTTTTAGTCAAGCTATAGCTGTTTATAGACGCTTAGCGAAATTTTAAAATTGAACACAATAATGAGTACATATGTACTCGCAGTCCATGCACATCACCGGCAGTGTCCTTTTATAACAGCACTGATAATAGGCAAACATTTTACCAAAGTAAATTTCATTGTGTCAGAAGAAATATCTATGCTTAGAGTTGTGTAATGCTAGTACATGCCAGAATAGAATCAGAGGCATTGAAAACAACGATCTCTACTGCAATTTTTAATTTCAACGGATCACGCAACGGTCGTTCATCTGGCAGTCACACCGCCAGTTTCGATTTTCGGAATCAGTTAACTTTGAAATTCAGCATCAAAGTTCCTTATCGATCGATCGGAGGTTCGATAATCTTTAGATATGGTCACGGCTACTAAAGGTCAAAATGTTAAACCATGCAGCTTTTCGAAAAAGTTGGGCCCCATTCTTTACCAAATATACTGTATGAGCACGGAAGGTGATTTCACATGTTCCAATTAATACACACAATTTCATGTACGGCTTTTGTAGTTTTTCATCGAATTTTACTTTCTTGCTTAAAACAATATCAGACTCCCTGGTTATGTTATCAGATTCGTGTACTAATTCATAGAACGGACAGAAGCTTCAGAATTCCCTTGTACAAAAATAAAGTTCTAATTCACATGTGCCCATGTTATGTCGAATTATGATATATTGACCATGATGCAATTAAAAATAATTATTGTTTGAAGTAAGTATGCTTAGTACAATCTACCTAATATGATTGACA
>JAOXYB010035040.1:0-13974 GCA_028565635.1 Phoronis ovalis | reverse complement strand
TACATATTAATCAGTTGTTTTAAAAAGCAAAATAAATAAGAAAATCGTAAAAAATAACAAAGGATGCCAGTTATGAATACAAATTAAATGTTTAAATAATGTTTCTGTAAACCCGGGTGAACAAGTAATAACTTTTTAAAGAAGAATTCTTGGAAATGTGCACAAGTTAGTGCGCTTACAGATTTACCGGCGCGTGTCTGCATGCATATTTACTTTGAATGAACAAAGTAAACTTCATTGGTACTTCAAGAAGCTTTAAACTGGTCAAGTGCGCAAGTGTTACAAAATAAAACTTGAAAGAAAATATGACAGAAAGGTGTGGAATAAATAAAGGATCTTTTAATAACGGCTAATCTTCGTCCCTGGACGAATATCTCCACTGGGTAAAAATCCTTGATGATCAGGTAAGAGTCTTATGGAATTGCACTGTAGTTTGATTCTAGATATCAGAATTATCACCAAAAATTCGAGTCAACTATTGAGAAAATTATTATTGCAACAAATGTTTTCGAAATATAAAAAAATAAATTGTTTTGTTTATCAAAAATACAAACTACTAAAACAATAATACAAGGTTAAGGTATATTATTACCTGCAGTAAAGCGCACGATTTAATTGCAATTTATACTAGTACAAACAAAGTGAAATTAAAACAATGTTATACAACATGAACGGAAAATTCCATCACATTTTTGATGTTATTACCCTTGATATTTTTCCAGCATATTTCAACTCATGCAGTGGATACTACACGCTGTAGCTATAGTTGCATGCAGAATACAATTGTTCGGGGCCGACGCCTGCTCATCTTCTCGACTCGAGCTAAGCATGCGAACGTAACACACGTGGACCAGCTAACCAATACAAACTCAAGTGCGACACACGCTTAATTGACACGCCTAGATGTTAAATATTCACCTATTCAATTCCACCATCTTTAAATAATTTTTATTTATGTTAATTATTTAGGCATTGAAAATATATTCAACACGTGTGTGTCGCACTTTAAACGGTATAAATACTGAAACATGTGTTGATAATCCGTGAGTCGATCATTCTGAGTTTTTGCGTGAAGATATTTTCCATTCCAAGGTAAATTGGAAATATAACCTGATCTGATGGTTCAGACATAGCATTTGTTGACGAACATTGAAACTTGAAAGAACAACTGGAAAAAGTTGTTTTGTGACAAAACTATTTGTACTCAACTAAAAAATGGAAAGCCAGCAAGACGTCAACTACCAATCTAGCAATTATGCAACAAATTCATACGTAAATGGACATAATAATTTTTATGCTACTGGTCAGTGCGGACTTCAAAGTTACCAAGAATGTAATTATACCGACTCATCTGTTTTCGGGACAACAGGTTATGAACACACGTCCCAGGAAAACGAAAGCTTATCACCGGGTTCAAGTTACAGTTCCGGCAGCTTATACGAAGGGACATCTCCGAGCAATTTAGGTAGTGTTAGCGAATCGTGGAATGGCAATTATGGCTACCACTACCAACAACCCGCAGGTGTGAGTGGGTTCTACCCACAAAACAATGTATATATGGGAAATATGACAAATTTACAACACCCTTTAACTCCAACAGGTAAACCCAAAAGAAGACGCGTGGCATCCGTTGCACAGAGGCGGGCAGCTAATATCCGTGAAAGAAGACGAATGTTTAGTTTGAATGAAGCATTCGATGAATTGCGTAAAATGGTACCTACGTTTGCTTACGAGAAAAGACTATCAAGAATTGAAACCCTGCGTTTAGCTATTACTTATATATCATTTATGGCTGACGTAGCAACTGGTAAAGAACCAGGTAATGTACGTTTAACTACTTTAAAGCCGACTGGTTGGAATGCTTTAAAACAATTAGCCGAGTCTGTCAACTTACACGGGATGCTTGCAGAATAAACATTTGTCATTTCTTACTGTATTTTTTTTAATATCATTGTAATTGTACGTAGATATTTATGATATTTTTGTGCAACGGCAATAAATGAAATTTTGTGCAAGAAAAATGTAAAAAGCAATACGTCACATTGTTGAAAAGTTATAATCCATATTGTTATACTTCTTTAGATGGATAAAAATAAAGTGAACTTATAATTAGCTTAATCTTTATATTCAAAGAAAATAAATGTAATTTGCACGAGAAAATGTTGAAATGTTATACTTGTGATATCTAAAGACTCGAACCCATTTTTATTTAACTTTTAAAAACTTATAGTTCATTAACAAATGTTAATCTTTATTCTTGTTGTTGTCTGCTATTTTATGATTTTGCGCTTCTATTGTTGTTTTCAAAGCTTGAAGATTAATCTATAAATTTATCATAATGTAATGACTATGGGATGTTTCGTTGAAGTAGCTGCGTGACAGACAACGGCTATTAGATCTTGACATTGTATAATGCACTATAACTATTTTAGAACTATACTTGAGTCTGGTGTTTAAAAATAAAAGAAAATTTTGGCACCTGCGCCTTTGAACAGACCCCCGTGTTGTGGTTAACATACGATCTAGTGACACTGTATGTTTTACTAAATAGCACCTGCCGGCAAGTGGCATGAAATTTTTTGACAATAAGTTCATATAGGAGGCAATAGACCATATACATTGACAACTTAGTGTTGTAATTACATACTTAAAGTTGTAAATCTTGAACTTGGCTGCAGTTTAAATCTTTGATAATTAGTCATTAAGAAAAACTTGTTTCTTTACAAATTAAGAAGTTGAACTCTTCGATTTATCACTATGAAAACATGTTTGCAAGCGAATACATTTTATTAGTTACAGAGTTATACAATTAGATGTTAAAATTATCTCTACACCTGCAGTAACAATGAGGTCTTAAACTGTATCTCAATTAAAACAAGGATTTCTAATTTTTAATTTGGTTTAACGTACTATGTAAAGGCAAAAGATTAAAATGTTGTCTTAGTGTTTTTATCTGATTCAATCTTTGGTGCAAGGAATAACCAGATCGAGTATATATTATTGTGAATATTTTAAAGTTATGTCATAGGCTCGATCTTGTTTTAACATTTGTAGTAAAAACAATTAAAATGTTGTCAACATATTCCTTTGTGAATATTTGAAATGTGCAATATATACTATAATATATACAATGTATACACTACCCATGTCTTTTTATTATATTCTTTCTATTCTCTTCAAAATATCTTATGTCAATCGTGATCTGACACTATTTATTCACATTTCTCCAAATTGAAACTCCAGAAAAAAATTAATTTTCGTGAACATTATATTTCATTCTGCAGAGAGAAGTCTGTTTTTTTTATCCGAAACTTATCATATATATATTTTTTTAAATAATTAAAAATATTTCAAAATAATGAGACAACATACATTTTAATTTCTTTTTACTTAATTTATATAATTTGAAAAGGATGAATTTGACAATTAAAATGAATTAATTACGAAACAGAAAACCAGAAGATATAAGAAAAAAGAAGAGTAGCTAATGCTATTGTTTATACAAATATAGGATAACACATTCTAGCATGCAGTTTAAAGTCTATAACTGTATCCTCCTTCCAGAATAAGAAAATCTCTTTCTATACTAATTGAATGCGTAAGTGGAAAAAATGCCGCATGTAACAGCACGTATAATACAACTGAACAGACAATGCCGAATGTATGATACTAATGCTTTAAATCGGTTGTTCAAAGAAGTGATTCAGTCGACTACAGTATATTAGGCTTTCCTATTGTTAAATGTAAATATTGCTTCACGTCCCGAATGATCTGTTCAATTTACATTTTACTCAGTTACTGATAATAAACGAATTTAGTTCTAAAACATCTGAATATTTATTTTCAAGCACAGTTAAAAACCTCGCTATCTGGTCTGTGCCGATTTACTCTTTTGTACAATGTTAGTAGCCTAGGGTAATGATACAAATATACTTTTTGAAGTGCCGATGCTTACTAAACAAAACCAATTAAAGCGGTTGTGCTATCAAATGATTACAATATCATTTCTAAACCAAAAAAAAAAAATAAAAAAAATAAAAATAAAATTAAACTAGGAAACCTTATTTACCAAAACTTTTGATTAAAAAAATATCGATTTTGTATCAATCCTTTTATTGTTATAAAGCTATAATATTTAAAATTACAAAAAATACAACTACATTTTTTCATGGCTTTATTTTGTTTTCAAGGTATTGTATTACTTAATAAATCGCAAGGCATGCTTCATAACTTGGTTAACCCGACCAGAAAGCTGCATGTTAAGATAAACTCTCGTCGTATGAAATTGGATAGAAAAAGTACTTACAAACCTGAGACTAATACAACTACATAATACCCTTTAGTTAACTAGTTAACGAGGTGTTAAATAGGCGTGTTAGAACCACCTTGTAGTGAAGCACACATTTTGTTATCGGAATAATGTATCTAATTATTCCAAATGACAGAAAGCAATTACAATTTAATATTCGTTTTGTTTTATAGTGGAAAAGTTGCATTCGTAAAAAGTGAATAAAAAAGGAACTTTTAAATTTCAAAATTGATTTGCTTATAATAAGAATTTTATGACCAATCACAAAAACACTCAAAATCAAACAATATATAAGAATAAGAATAAGCCAAACACATATTGGCTCGGTATGTCAAAAACCGCGCTTTGCATCACTGCACGGTATTCCACAATAATTAAATAAAAAGGTGCAAAAAGCTTTCATGAAAGATTTAAGGACTGGAAACTGTTAGTGGTAAATGATGATAAAAATAAATAAATTAAATAGGTTAACAATTGATCTGTATTAATTAGAAATGTGAGATACATTATTATTATTAAATAAACATAGTTTTTCAAAAATTCATCGATGCTTGCAAACATATAAATTAAACTAGCCTGCTGGTGTGCTTAGAAACAGCGACATGTTTTCAACCATTTTACTTTATATAAATAAACACTTATGGAAGCTATAGGTAATTGAAATAGGATCTTTTGAATAAATGTTTTTATCTGTTTTGATAAAATATATGAAACGATCTTTAAGTTGAAGCATAAAAGAGCCTTAATAATCTGAAGGTACTATTCTGAGGACTGTCAAGAGAGTAATGAACAATAGTCGTTGAATTCAGGCACAAGTAATCTTCATGGAAACAGCAAATATTCGCCATTAATAAAGAAAACACTAGCCGTCTATAAACCGTTTATAAACCTGTAATACCTGCATGGTTTTAAAGTTAGGTAATTTTATGCAAAATTAAAATCCACAGTCAATATTTATATGTCTAACTGTCTTGCAGAACCTTAGAATGTGACGTGTCCAGAATTTCGTCTAGTTAATAACCTGTCTCCAAGGAAAATATAGCAGTGATAAAAGTCTACCTATTTTATCTTCCGTCTGTTATCATCAATTGCTCTACAAAAAATACTATTATACTTCTATTCTAAATTTCATTGTTCATTTACAGTTATTTTTGATAAAAACATGCACAAGCGGATAATAAGGCATGATTTATAATACCCTAATTTATAAGTGTACAATGTATATGTATCTTTTCTTAATCACGCAGGTGCAAGTGCCTATGTGCACTATTGGTAGACAGTGTTATACTTCGATCTATGTATTCGTGAATTTTACGGCGCTTAATAGTTATGACACAAATATATACAAACGGTTGGTAAGAGTTTTTTAAATTTATTAAATTGATAAAACAGTGTTTCAAAAATAATGTCCAACTTTTATTTGTATTGTTGGCATGAGCGAATGTTTAAAGACAAATGCATTAAAGCGTTATTCCACAAATACAGGTAGCATATTTGAATGGCAAAACAGAGAAGCAAGAAGACGTTATTTTGAGACTTACGAACACATGCCTGCTAGAAATAATACATCGTGTAATAGCTAGAAGCTATCTATCAACTATCGATTTTTCTGCATCCAAGGATTAATTATAAAAGATGTCGAAACTTGTACAATTAAACTTGTTGCTTTGAACAATTCTCACGATGCAACAGCTTGTATCTACAATTTGCTGTATTTAAAATATGCATTAATTCGCCAAGATACTATTAAATGGTAAAATAATCAGATCAAGAGCAAAGTTAGGACGCGTAAAATATAACAAACATATGTTATCAAAATCGAATCTCACCTTTAAAGATAAAGCAATTTTAAAAAATCCAATCGCATGAACAATACGACTGATAGTTAAGGATATTATAGGGTCCTAAGAAATCTTGTTTATTTATTAAAAAAATTAATATAATATTTCGTGGTAATATTACAAGTAGTTGTTTTGTGTAAGCATCTTCACGCATCAAATACATTGTACTGATATTCTGAAGTCTAGTTCAAAATATTATAAATGAAAAATATCACTAGCTTTCAAAGAAAAATTAATTAAACCCGAAACTAAGCAAAGTTAATTTTAAAACCTTTATTCAGAAATTTGCGGCCTTTCACCTTTATGTACTGTTGTGCTTTAGGTGTGACGTTAGGTGTGACGGTGGTAAAGTACATCATAACGCATTGCTGCACATTTGTTAAGAATCTAATCCACCAGAAAATTATACAAACATATGAGTATCAAAATCTGACTTAGACAAACAAATTATGAAATAATATCAGCTTAATTACAAGAAACGTGGATAAGTCAATAAGACCGATGACGTAGACACGTGCCGGACACGAGACAGCAAATTGCAAACCAAATGCATTCAGTACATTTTGAATATAAATGAGGGATGACAGTTATATGTTTATATGAGCATGTGACGGATTTGATTATAATACTTTAGCTGCTCCGACTATTGTCACACAAGTAGTACTACAGAATGTAACAAGATTTTCTTGAAGTATTGTAATTTTAACACCCTTTTCCCACAATTGAAATAAAGAAGTACCAATGTACAACATATTTTAATATAAATGCATAATATAATTAAGCGGTATTTAATTCTGCGCAGAATAAAGCGCAGCGTTAAATTAGTTGTATAATATATTTCCCACATAACAGTTTTGGCGTTTACAATATTTTTTAACGCATAAAGAGACATAGGTTCATTGTAATTTAAGTTAAAGGTTGTACTTTAACATATTATAAAATGCAGACCATAAGTCAAAGAAACTTGAGTCAAACCAACTGTAATAATCAGACAATACACTTATACACCAACATGAGCACGTGCAGTAGGAAAAATATTTATATATATCAGAATATATAGTGGGCAAGTTAACGGAATATAGGGAGACATGGAAATGTTAATAAAAAAAAACTTATGCTATTTATCCAAATATAAGCCCTTGGCTATTTTTAAGCATAATTGTTTCAGTAATGGCGCATATTTTAATTAATAGAGAGGAAACTTATTAACAGATATTTTAACAGAGATAAAAAATAAATATGAAATAAATATTAGGTAGCTCATCATGCAGGTATATGAATACAAATGGTATTCTATGTAAGGTGTATTTATTTAATTGTTTCTTCTATGATTAATTATACAATCTGAATTTGTCTACAATTCTTCAAACAGGCTGGAAGTTCGAGAATCGGAAATGTGTTCAAAATGACAATAAGACACTCGTCTCAGTATATCTATGAATATGGAAGTGTCGGGAAGAAAGTTTAACTATCGGAATAAAAAGAAAACATATTGTATTTAAGCAACGTAATCTCGTGGCTATTTTAAACAGAATTGTTTCAGTACGTACACACAATTGACAAGGATATTAAATATTTCTAAAATATAATTAACATATATTTTTATAGGGATAAATTAAATATAAAACGCATAAACTTCTAACTTTTTAATTTAAATGCCAGAGCGTGAATACCAACAATTAAAATAATAAGGTTTTTACTTGTATTTCTCATTTTTACTTGTATTTCTCATTTTTCCTTGTATTTCTCATTTTTACTTGTATTTCTCATTTTTTACTTGTATTTCTCATTTTTACTTGTATTTCTCATTTTCCTTGTATTTCTCATTTTTACTTGTATTTCTCATTTTAATACTTTTTTGTGAGAGCTAATAGTTTAATTTTAATAACTCCCGTCCAAAATTTAAAAATGTATTATTTTAATCTTATACGGGAGTGGCAGGTCTTGAACCTTTTACTTAACACCTTTACAACACCGGTACATGTTGGGACCTTAAATAGCTTGTTAAACTGCAAGTAACTGTAATTAAAGAGATATTGAAAAACTCTTCGCATAATTTTGCATACAACAAATGTAACGAAACAGCATAACAACGTGAGATACATGTATAGAGTAAGTTTTTAAAGTTACTTAAATCTCCAGTTAAACTAGCATAAGGTTATAGTTATACTTTGCTCTGTAATCTGACTTTCTGAAAAATGGCATTTTTGCATAATGATTGTTCGTCTGTAAGTTGAATGAAACAATTTTTTTTTGTGGCCGCTAGATGGAGTTATACTATAGAGATTCGATGTACTTATCAAGAATATATCTCTGTACATATTGTGCACTGACGCGACCTGTACACAGTCGTTCCAATACCAGGGCCGTCAGACACTTTTTCAAAAGGGGGGGGGTGCGTTTGTGGTGTTTTTAGAATTACCGATTTCAGAAAATATCACTTCAGTGATCGAAAAAGGTCGCTGAAACGTCTCCGTGCTGCCAGAAAAAAGTGACAAGCAAAAAAAGGCCATTTCCACTCCTATTGTAATAATGCGCCCAGAATACGTGCAATAACTGCTAACGTAATATAAAAATTTCTTTCCTATTTCAAAAGGGGGGGTGCGTTATCATTAAATATGTTCCCCCAACCAAAGGGGGGGTGCGTTCGCACCCAACGCACCCCCCATCTGATGGGCCTGAATACAGTCTACATAACAATCATTCAAATAGATTTTAGATACTGTGTGAATAGTTAACTTACTGGTGTAATACTAATCGAAAAAATTGCTTAGGTCACTATCATCCGGGTGCTATGGTGTGCATACTGAAAAGTCTCGCTAATGTCTTTTTTATTGCTATGGGATATGATATCCATATCCTGTTGTGTTTAAACATGGTTGTGTTGTTCTGCGGTATTACTATTAGATAAAATTATTCAAACAAGACTGAACAATAAATAAGAAGTACTTTTATTTATATACGGTATAATACGTACGGCGACACCATGCGGCCGCAGGAAATGACACCTAACATCATTTTGGTAGGTGGTACATTTTCAGGTCATCCTTGAACATGCACTTAAGTGCTTGAGTCAACAGAAATTATTAGGTGATAAGAAACTTCTTGAAGTTGGCGTAGAAGGGATAACTGTACCATAGTTATTGCAATTTGGAATAGTGTATTATAGGTAGGTATTCAACTCATGCGGTTCCTATTACCTTCTTCTATTGTTTGTTCTGGTAATTAGGAATACAATAGTTTGAGTTAATTGTATATTCTCAAAATATGTATACCTTTATTTGTCTATCTTTTCATTTAATTAGCTAAAATTTAACTTAAAAGTTTAAAGCATGTATAAGTTGTGCCGAACATATTCGCCACTTTAAAAAAGACATTATTATCGCGTTTCCCAAAGCAGTTTAAAAGTGTATAAATAAAATATGTGTTGGTTGTATTTCTAGTTAAATTGCGTTTTGCTGCTACAGTAGAATGTAGAAACTAAATGAAAGAATTTCAAAATCTTTATCTACAAAATAAACTTTTGCTTTTAAAGTCATTGAAAGTTGTAAATTGTTAATATAAGTTTATGTTTTTTTTCCTGATGACGTGTAATTTGTTTTTATTATCACAAAAATCACTTGAAGTTTTATAAAAATATAAACACACTTCTTGATTTCAATTAAATTTCGGTATACATTACAAGCTTCTATGTTTATGTAGTACCGGAATTTGATAATGGACAGTTTCTCCATCTATAATAGAATAAATGCATCGTTATTATAAAACGTTTAGTTTTTAAGGTTTAATAGTAAAATTGTAATAAATTTAACTTTCAAATTAATAATTTAGCACTGTATTTAAACAAGCAGTACATATATACTGCTGATATATTTAGGTGTAAATGTTCTACAGGGACCCGTTATCGGAAACATGATCGTAAAGTTACAATTCTTTAAGTTATGATGACTTGCCAAGTCATAATTCCGGCGGAACAAAATGCGTTATTGGAAAATCGTAACTTTGCGACACGTGTAAGTAGCCTTACAATTATGGAATAGTAAGAATTTACGGAATTGTAACTTTACAATGTTTTCAAAACCGGACCACAGTACTGTATATACATCATAGTTCATAAAATCACCAATGCTAATAATGATACAATCTGAGCAAGGATTCTTATTCCACACAATGACATAGTTATATTGTTATAATGTTTATGTTTGCTTTCTTAACATCCAAATCTTTATCTTACATTCCCGGATCCGTCCCTGAAATTGTTCACCTTAACTTTCATTTTAATTTATTAGTGATATATAGCATTTATACTGCATGGTAGAATGCATGTTTTTAAGCAAGATCGCTCACTTGCCTAGTCGTATCAAAAGTACAAGTACATGGACAACCGTGAATAATTAAAGGAAGGTCTGAACCTGCAGACGTATGATGTTCTATATACACATGTACAGAGAATGAAATTCCAGTCGGAAAATCAGATGTAAAGCAGGACTGAGCACCAAGTAGAATATATTAATCGAAACTGAATGTTTGCCACATTTGAGGTATTTTGAGCGGTCATCTTGGTTCGTAATATTAGAATTAAAGAAAATAAAATTGGAATTAAATGAAATTAAAATACTATGTAATAAACAAATGCGACACTGCTGTGAAGTCTGTTATTTACGGAAACGCCTTTTCAAAATAAACTGCGTTTTTCGCTCGGATCCACCGCCGACGAGGACAAGTTTAATTTGCAAATACCAACCGAGGATCGTGTAACGAAAACCGGCAATGCATCATAAATTGCATGAAACATATATATTTTTATCATTGCTTGCTCATAAGCCGAGAAAAACCTGCGTAAGCGCATTCCCGTTGTACTATGCATGACGATTTGCATTGATAAGTTTTATTCATAACTGATAAAAAGATCGAAATGAAGTAGATAAAGATACTTAACCGGTTAGTATATACGTAATATTTTATTCATCAAGAAGAAAAAGAATTTCTGTGCAACTTACAGCATCTGAGTGCGTGAACCAACTTATTTACCCAGAATCCTTTGTAATTTGCCAATCGTAACTGCAATTATAACCCATTGACGACTGAAGTAAAATTGCAGTTACTCCGTGAGTATTATTAGCTAATGCGCTTATCTGCTGTTCTAGGATATATAAAACTCTATCCTAGGGCTGTTCAAGAATCAATTTTACCGTCTGGAGTAATTTTACTGAATTAGGGAATAAACTAATGTATATGTCCCATTACATCATATTATGCTTCCAACCTCTTCCCAAATATATAGTCAGACACAATTCATCGTTTATTATCGTTGCTATCAAGTGGAAGATCTAGCTCATTTGCATAATGTTTGATACGAAATTTAGTTATGGCTTTATGGAATTTATTTATTTTTTGCTATTTGTTGGAATTCGAATATAGCCACTATATGCCTGTTGCAAGAATGCTACCGGTTGCTCGGCTTACACCTGTTATATAGATATCCCGGCTTCACAGCAACAGGTTAAAATGGAATGTTACTAATAATTGTATATGTAGTATGTTTAGCCTGGTGATAAACTTACTTCTATGATATTTATGATGATCATTAAATTTGTATACTATTACTATAGAATATCACCTATAACATTAGAGACGAGGACGAGCTACAAATAACGTATATCAGTCTACCTACGACCGTTAACGTGAGAAATAAAGATATCACAATACACTGTCCGTATTTATGCAGACATATCTACAAAAAAATTGAGTGATTATTTGTCCACTTCCAGCTCAAACACTCGTGACAGGAGCACACAATTCGTTCGTTACTCGTAACTCGCCGCTCGAATGTAATTATAAGTATCTCTAGTATCCCATAGCAGTGGTGAAGAAAATAGCGATACAGTATATTATGTCTAGTAGCAGAATACATAAGATTATTTTTTCACAGGTACTTAAAAATTGCACTATGTAATAGGCCGTTCAGATTACCTTTTTGGAACCGGTTCGAGATCCGGATCGAGCTGAATACGGTTGTAAATAATAGTGTGAATGCAAAGGGATTACCTCAAACCGGTTCCAGCTGAATCCTACTACGAGAGGTGATTTGAATTCGGTTTTGAGTTGGAATCGGTTCCATCTCTGATAGAAAAGTAAAACATCAAACAACAAACAGTATTGGGAATTAAATATGTCCATTATAATTGTATATAGAGTACTTACGTGGCAATAGGAAATGAATACATACACAGAACTAAAGTTTTACAAAGTAATCCACTAGAGGTATGCTATCAAGTCATTTAAAATTCATCTAGATATCACTGACAAACTAAATCTAAAGTTGTCATTTATTATACCGTATGCACCTTTTGAACTATAAAGTTTTCAGGTTAAAGTCAGAGGCCCGGCTGGAGGTTATCAGGCATTACCCACTTAAAGACACTTGAGCGTTTATCTTTAGCTTCAGGACAAAAACATTTACTTTGCATTAAGAGACTTCTCAATATACTTGGTTATAACCCATTACATGTATATTCAAATGAAAAAGATGTTTAAAAAAAACAGTGGTGAACATATACAGCTAGTTGCATACAGTTTTTTATACATACTGATCGTGGATATTCCAATGGCAGAGGTTTGGAAATAATGTACTGTTGACACTGGTGAAGGTCAGTAATATGGAACCAATGTAAACAGTGCAGTTTTAAACACAAAATTAATCTTAAAGATTTGTAAAAGTGTTTGATTAATCTTATACAATAAGAAAATAAGTAAGTATTAAATTAATGTGCTGTATTCAATAATAATTAATATATAATTGATCCAAATAATTAAGGGAATGGACTCTTATTTAAAGCAAATATTAATTAGCTCGGGATATTAAAAATTTCCGGCAGGATACTCACTTGATTTAAGACAATTTATGTACTGCCCTTTTCCTAATAGAGGCCTCGGTCAATTTACTCAGAGTGGACTTTAGGGGGAACTTATATATTCATTTTAACGTTTTTACCAAAGGAATTCATGTCCAGCTGATTTTTCTTGTTCCTTGAGTATTTTTTTCAAAATTTGGCAAAGTTTACAAATTAAAACGGCTTTAACCGGAGAACGTTTTGTTTGTACTATATATATACGGTATTAAGCGTTGCATTTCTATTGCCAAACAAGGTGACTATAATTGAGTTGCTATTGTGATACCTCTCTCACATGTTAGCGGTAATACATCAGTGTTTGGAGCTAATAAACGTGATTTTCTTTAGCTCTGTATTGAATTGAATGCAATATTATGTTGCTAACATTGGAGAAAGCATATTACAATACAAGGTGTTAGAATGGAATATTCTTCATACATATTATATTAATAGCAATATATGACTGACACCGAAATAATACCAGGTGTTAGAATAGATTACTACATGTCGCAAATGATGACAAATTGTGGATAGCTGCTGCTATAAATAAACTTTTTAGAAAAACGACTGCGTGTACATATAGATACATAATGTTCTTCAATAATCGAACTACATTGTATACATAATTGTGGGCATTTATTCGATTAAATAAGTAGATTAATAAACAAAAGGCGTTAATGACCTTAGAATCGAAATTATTGTCGTAATATCCGTGTTAATTAGGACTGATAATGAACGTCGTTGAATTAAGTATGTATTGTTTTTCTCTGTCAGAAATCTGATTATATTACTGTAATACTCTTCAATGATCGCCCAAGACGCCGAATTATCAATGTCAAGGTGAAATATTAACATCTGTTATGAGCCGGCTTAGTTTAATACATGTATCCCGAATGGACACTGGGAATTGTGTATTTACTCTGCTATGATA
>JAOXYB010035029.1:0-13974 GCA_028565635.1 Phoronis ovalis | reverse complement strand
ACCAGAGTTCCGGTGAATTATTATTCTTATTTGTTATACTAACAGCATAGATAACAATAGACTTACACAGCTGTAAAATCATTTATAAGAATGTTGCTACTCAAAATGATTTTTACCGTTCTGTTCATTATATATATCTGTCATGTACTTATTAGTAGCCTGGAAACTGTACCTAATATATATTTCCAGCATATGAACTAACTTTGTCTATAATAAGACAAGAGTTAAAACAAACCACGATTCAGATGAGGTGGAAGGATAATATCTTTACACATAATTTAAATCATATCATATTCATAGTATATAGTTTTAAAGTATTAACTTCGATCTTTTGTCATTAATAATTATGTGTTTCATATAATTTCACTTTTTCAGCAATTGCAACAACACAACTACAAACAACTTCTACAGGTATACTTAATATGTAAATCACAAGATGACCTAAAGCGTGGTTTTGTATTTTGTTCCCCTACATTCCTTTAACTTAACTTAATTAGGTGGTAATAATAATAACTACATTTGCATAAGATATGCCAAGGATCTTTAGTAATAATTATGTTATTATCTAATAAAGAAAAACAGTATACAAGCTCGAAAGGAAAAAACAAACTTAATTTTGTGAAAGTATTTTTGCATAATGTCTATCTTTTCCCGTCAAACACAATTACATAATTGAATTTTTATTTTCAAATTTGTAGCAGTTGTAAATACCCAACAGCAACAAACAACTTCAACAGGTACATTTATGTATTTAGCATACGTTCTATAACACTTAATTACCTATATTCAATACGTAGGGCACATTCTATAATATATTGAAAGCTGCATGTATATATGTCTGACTACTTAAATTTGTCACGATACGGCGCTATAAATTTTTTTTTTTAATTAACAGAATATTAAATCCATCATTTGGATGAGATTAAATATAAAAAGATAACTATTTTATCATTAAGCATGTTTTTACCCTGTTATTTTAATAGATTCTGGGGAAACGTAGAAAGTTAATTGTACAGTAGTAGCAGCTCCCAGCAGTCTTATTAACATCGCATTGTCAGGAATTGATTATATCATATGCATATGACGTTTTTGTATAATGAAAAATATCTAAATGTAATGACTTTCTTCCAGAAGGGAATACAGTAACACAATCCATATTATCAACTTCAATAGGGACAGGTATCAAACAAGTTACATGTGTATTTACTATTTCTAAAATCTCCTGTATTCGTGCATGCATGCTAACTGGCATCTTTCTCACAAAGCATGGCTTCTACATTTTCGACTTCCTATTCTGCAATTATTACAGTACAGACTTAGCATCTGCAGATTATTACACTTTTATTCCGGCCCGTCAGACGCTTTTTCAAAAGGGGTGCGTTTGTGGTGTTTTTAGAATTACCGATTTCAGAAAATATCAGTTCAGTAATCCAAAAAAGGTCGCTGAAACGTCTCCGTGTTGTCAGAAAAAATTGACAAGCAAAAAAAGGCATTTTCCGTTCCTATGTAAAAATACGCCCAGAATAAGTGCTAACGTCATAAAAAAAAAATCTTTCTGTTCCAAAAGGGGGCTGCGGGCAGGTGCGCGTCTTTTCCTGTCAATTCAAAAGGGGGTGCGTTACTATTTCAAAAGGGGGTGCTTTATTGTTTCAAAAGAGGGGTGCGTTAACATTACATTAATGGTCCTCCCATTTCAAAAGGGGGGTGCGTTATCATTAAATGCTCCTCCCATTTCAAAAGGGGGTGCGTTCGCACCCAACGCACCCCCCCCCCCATCTGACGGGCCTGTTACTACCTGTCTGAGAACGACGCAGGTATTCCAAATATATAAATAGCTGTGTGCATAGCATGTCATTTTTGTTTTCAATAAAAATAAACTAAAGACAGTGAGAGATGTAAATAATGCAGGAGCTATTTTTAGAAAATTAAATATTCGTATTTTGTTAATATACAATCTTCCTGTTACACGTATGGTAACTGAATTGTTGAATAACCAAGCCTATGCGTAACATTATATGATATCTGACGTTCCATCGTTTACTCAGTTTATTACTAGATATTTCTAAAACACGATCTATGCAAACTGTTCCTAATTAAAGCTTTATGTGGTTCTGGTGTACTATATAGATGGTGTCGTAGGGATTCTTTTTTGGTGTTGGGATTTTGATGTTGTTAATACTAAACGCATGGCTGGTGATGGTGTAGTACTTCTGATCCTGTGATGCATGTCATTGTTGTTCTTGGTGACGGATGTTTGCTTTCACACAATTTAATGTATTTTCAGCTTGTGTACTGTCAAATAAAACAACAATTGTTTTAAGTATTTCTTGATTAAACAGTATACCGCAACTTATACTTGTTCAAGCTTCTATTTTAAGTCATAACATTAATGTACAGTCCTTCAATTTTGACCCTGTTCTGTGGGGTTTGCACAACTTTCCATTCGAGAAATGTAGTCAATGTTTACGTATTCATCCACCAGGGGATATATTGTGAGAACATTTAAGTTCTGAGGGTAAGCATACATTCCATGCATTGGAAAGTATCGATTTCAAAAAAACATCTTTGTTTACCGCTGAAATGCCATTTGCATTTTCCAATAAAGAGAGTTTAGTGAAAATCACTTAACTTATTATACACCCTCGCTCTAAGCAGAGAAGGTGAATATAGCATCTGTCCAGCCAGTACTCCCGTACGTATATATGCACATATACGTACGTACGTAACAGATAACCTTTTTAGTCATTCATTATGTAAGTTCCTTAATTGTCTCGCGATAGCAGCTTCATGTGGGATTATCTTCGTACTAGGATAAATATAGGTCAAAATACAGGTCAAGTTCATTTGTTTGTTCTCGAGACAAGCTATTTGATGCCTTGCTGATAGATATATAGAGATATAGTCGCAAGTCAAAGGGTAAATACATGTCAAAATGTATGTCCATTTTGATTTTGACCAGAACAACTTCCAATATGGCCGAATAACGGCCATACGGCTTTGTCTCGTTAAGCTGTGAATACGTGAATACATATATCTTGAAAATTTTGATAGGTAGATACAACGTTACAAAGCAAAAAGTAAATATAGATGAAAATACAAGTCAAACTTGATATTGACTTCCAATATGGCCGACTGGCTACCATGTTTGTGTTCTTGAGATAAGCTGCTCCTGTCTATATCTTGAATACTCTGATAGATAGCAAGATAACATTGCAAGTCAGAGGGTAAATATGCTAGATACTGCAGACTAAGTTCAATTTTGGCCTAGATCACTTCTTGTAAGGCAGAATGGCGACCACATGTTTTCTCGAGATAAGCTATTTGTTCTCATATCTTGAAACCTCTGAGAGACAGAGACATCGTTGCAAGTAAAGATACTGTGCTTGTTCACCGTGATGTAATTTTTTTAAATTTCTAGTGGGACAAGTGGTGTAACCATCTACTTAAGAGAACATTTTTAATTGTTCGCAATCCAACATTCATATATTATGACTCCTATTATATGCACAAACAATCGTAGATCAAATTTGATTTTAGGTGCCAATGGTTTCAAAATGTAGACAGCAAGCTATGTGGCCCATGGGCCTTTAGTTTAATTTTGTGTATGGTTACATATTTACTTGTGTTATACAGTCTTACAAAAACTAGGTTACACTGACCTGTACAGCGAGAGATTAGTGCAAACACTTTATTTTTTTGGTATGTTAAGAATATACTAATTTACAATGTATGAATAGTGATGAAGCGAGCACATATCGCCCTAGTGGCAAACATGAGAAACTTCAATTTAGAAAAAGTCCTTTAATTTCGATTATTATCACGTTAGCTCTCTTTACCAAATTTTTGCATCTCATTTTTAGAAGTAACATCAACAACTGAAATAACAACTACATCGAATACAACGGCGACAGGTAAAGTTGCAAAAAGAGTTTACTTTATAATCCATCTAATACATATTTAACCGATTGATTGAATGACTAACTAACTAAAAAAACTGTGCATGGAACCATTAGACAATCCTAAAACGTATTTGCCCCACACGTTGTCATTTTTAGGCTGCATGTTTCAACGGCTTCCATTAATGATTCTTAGCTTACGTTTCAATTGTTTCAAATAATCATCTGTTACATGTATGTCAATACAGGTAAACAGGTCATATGATTAATCTGCGTAATATTATCATTTTTGAATCAGGTGTAAGTTGTATAACCTTATGTATTGTTTACCAAAAGTTATGCATAAAGCCATGTACAGTATATAAAATGGCATCCGACGAGATTCGATTATTTGTCACATACACATAATCGATCGAATAGTGTCAGATACCATCGGGTGGGATAACAACTTTAACGCTTTTTTATTTTTCTGTGTATTAATATTTTTCGATGACGAAACGTGATAGTTTGAGTGTTATCTGGTGGTTGTCTTAACATGTGCATGCACTCATTTTTCTTGCTGACGGGCTTTTGGTACAATAAGGCGATTATTAAGCAACGCCAAACAATTGCTAGTTCAAATTTAAGCCTTTTGTCAAGTGTGTCATTAGAAACTAAAAATATTGTAAAGTGTATGATTATAATTTTTTTTCTGTTAGTAGAATGTGATCATTGGCGTCTCGTTGTTTAGCAAACTTCAGTAGAAAATGTTTATAAAAACTACTTATTAGTGATTACTTTTATAGAGTCTATCACTTTTCATGTTCACAATAAGATATTTAAACATTTTATATTTATTGATTATCATTACGCAATCCCTCTTTATCAAATTTATGCATCTCAATTTTAGAAATAACAACCACATCGAATACAACGGCAACAGGTAAGGGTGCATATAAAAAGTGTTTACTGTATAATTCATTTAATTAATGCTGATCTAACCGAATCATTGAATGTTGACTGACTGTGTATGAATAACCAACTATTTAATCGGGAATCGTTAGACAAATCTATAGTAACTATTTGTCTCGCACGTTGTTATTTTTAGTTTGCGTGTTTTAGCGGCCTCTAAGGTTTCCTTGCTTCCGTTTCAATTGTTCTCAAGTGATCGTATGTTACATGACGCAGTATGTAGATACAGATAATATGTGCATATTATAAATCTGCGTAATATTATCAATCCTTGAATCAGGTGTCTGTTGTACATTTACGGTACCGAAATTTATATTTTTGGTCAAGTTGGCGATTAGTGACTGATAATGTTCAGTAGAGTTTTTTTTGCAAATTTCTATCTGTTTATAGAAGGTGTTCATTGATGTCTAGTTGCGTTTCGTTGTATAGCAAATGTATATAAAATCTACTTATTACAGCTATCATTTTGCATATTCACAATGAGATATTCAAATATTTTATATTATTGATTATCGTCACGTAATCTCTCTTTATCAAATTTATGCATATCAATTTTAGAAATAACAACCACATCGAATACAACGGCAACAGGTAAGGTTGCATATAAAACGTGTTTACTGTATAATTCATTTAATACCAATCTAACCGATTCATTGAATGATGATTGACTGTGCTTGACTAACCAACAATTTAATCGGGAATCAGTCGACAAACCTAACGTTTTGTCCCACACGTTGTTATTTTTAGTGTGCATGCTTTAGCGGCTTCTAATGTTTCTTTGCTTCCGTTTCAATTGTTATCAAGTGATCGTCTGTTACATGACGCAGCATGTCGATACAGATATGTGCATATTATAAATCTGCATAATATTATCAAATATGAATCCTTGAATCAGGTGTCTGTTGTACATTTACAGTACCAAGGTTTTTATACAAAAAGTCTGGTATAACAATATGCGACAATATGGTATATCCGCCCGGGGGGTACTCATGGTTTTTTGAATACGGGGATGTGCCACGGACCCCAATCCAAAATTTTACCTTGCGGTAGCAAACTCAATTCAAATTTTTTTCAAATATAAGGAAAGCAATCCAAATTTTGTGAAATATAAGGGTAACAATCCAAAATTTTAAAGTATTTGAGTAGCAATCCATTTTTACGCAAACTGACTGATACAAACCAAATTCTAAAAATCGTTTTACGGATGTAAACCTAAAATTAATCCAAATTATTTACTGTAAGCAGCCGGTAGAAATCCAAATATTTGAATTTCTTTACGGTAGCAATCCAAAAAAATACAATAAGAGGATACAATCCAAATCCAAAATTTTCAACTAAAAAATACCTCGAGTACCCCCCGGATATATCCGACGAGATTCGACTGTGGGTTACATATATACACAAGATATTGTCAGATAATGTCGGGTGGGGAACAGTATAAATGTTTATTTCCTTAACCAAAACTTTAATGTTTTTGTTATGTTCCTGTGCATTATTCTTTTTTGATGTCAAAACTGTGATAGTTTGAGTGTGCTACAAGTATAATGGTGGTGGTATCTTACTTTCCAAAGCATGTGCGTTAATTAATTTTCTTGGTGATGAATTTTGGTACAATTTAAGCGATTATTAAAGCATTCTATTTATGAAATACTTCTAAATTAAGCAGCATAATGAAATCGCTAGTTTAACTTATCATTTTTGGTCAAGTTGGTGATTAGTGAATAGTAATATTCAGTAGAATTCTGTTGCACATTTCTTTCTGTTTGTAGAATGTGATCATATATATATTGTCGTCAAGTTGCGTTTCGTTGTATAGCAAATGTATATAAAATCTACTTAATAAAGTATTACTAATTACTTTTGTGCAGCTATCATGTTCACAATGAGATATTCAAATATTTTATTTTATTGATAACAATAACGGTATTCGACGAGATTCGTCTGTCGGTTGCGTCTGCATGATAATGTCGACTGCGTAACAGCAAATGTTTATTTTCTTAACCAAAACTTTAATTTGTTTTATTTTTTTCGATGTCAAAACTGTGATCGTTTGAATGTGCTACATGTACAGTGGTTGTGGTATCTTAATTTCCAAAGCGTTTGCGTTAACTAATTAATAAGATGGCCTTTTTGGTACAATGGACGATTATTAAGCAGTCTCTGTTAATGAAATACTTCTAAATTAAACAGCATAATGAAATCGCCAGTTCAAATTTATATTATTTGGTCAAATTGGTGATTATTGACTGGTAATGTTCAGTAGAGTTTTTTTTTGCAAATTTCTTTCTGTTTGTAGAATATGTTCATTGTCGTCAAGTTGTATAGCAAATGTATATAGAATCTACTTATTGCTAATTACTTTTGTAAAGCTATCTTTCTGCATGTTCACAATGACATATTCAAATATTTTATATTATTGATTATCGTCGCGTAATCTCTCTATCAAATGTATGCATCTCATTTTTAGAAATAACAACAACATCGAATACAACGGCAACAGGTAAAGTTGCGATAAAAAGTGTTTATTATATAATTCATTTAATGCTGATCTAACCGATTCATTGAATGATGACTGATTGTGCATGGCTTACTAATTATTTGATCGGGAATCGCTAGACAAACCTAACTATTAAGCTGGACTTAACAATATGCGACAATATTGCATCCGACGAAAATTCGACTGGGGGTTACATACATATATACAGATATTGTCAGATAATGTCGGGTGGATAAAAGCAAACGTTTATTTCCTTAATCAAACTTTAATGTTTTTGGTATGTTCCTGTGCATAATTGTTTTCGACGTCGAAGCTGTGATTGCTGGAGTGTGCTACACGGTGGTGGTGGTATCTTACTTTCCAAAGCATGTGCGTTAACTAATTTTCTTGGTGATGGGCTTTTGGTACAATGGACGATTATTAAGTAGCCAAGTCGGTGATTAATGACTAATAATATTCCGTGGAATCTTGTTGCAAATTTCTACAAAATGTATATAGAGATCGACTATGCGTTGATTCAAATTGGATATAAGCGAGGTTTTATTTGCTCCTAAAACCATTTTTTCAAGTTAAACGGCACATTCAGTTATTTTAAAATGTGCACATTTAATTTTTTTAATATAGGAATTTTGGATAACAATGTGTTTTTCGAATTGGACCTGAGTTTTACGGGTTAACATTAGGCTGGTAACAGGTGGCGTGTAGTGCTTGTTGTTTCTGAAACACTGGGTTATGGCACACATTAGCTTTTGACTTTTAGAAACAGATTGCTATTTTGAAAGTCATCACAGAGAGTATGCATTGTGGTATAATAATCTATTCAGAAGCAGGTCATATTGACTTCATCTCATCTAAGGCAATTTACCTAAGCCCGGTTTTCACACAAAATGTCAGGTCTAAGTCGAAAAATATTTTGTTATCCAATTAAAAAAAATCAAACATGTGAAATTTCCAATACCTCTATGTGACGTTTTGACAATTCTGATTTAGCAAGAACATTTGAAAACCCAATTTATAAAAATCCATTTTGAAGTCCTTAGTTATTAATAATTACTTTTGTAAAATCTATCATTTTGCATATTTATAGTAATTTAAATACTTTATTCTTGTAACTTTTGATTTCACCACGTAATCTCTTTTTGCCAAATTTATGCGTCTCATTTTTAGAAGTTTCAATAACAACTGAAACGGCAACTACATCGATATCGAATCCGACGACGACAGGTAAAGTTGCAATGAAAACTGTTAATTATACATTAAGTTCTATTTTAATAACTATTTAAATAATAAAGTTACCTTTTTCTTTCTAATTACTATATACATAAATGGGAAAATCACTTGGTATATATACGTTTAGTCTGTATAAGTTTAAGTGTCACATCCTCAGGTACAAGATCGAAAACTAGTCATTACCAGCTTTCGAAACCGCTGCACCATTGCACCACTAAGCCATAGACTGCCTTGTGGTTAAAAATGTATTGGTTGATTATACACAAAAATACTCAACTGAGTAGAAGTTGTTATTTTTTGTAATTTAGACAAGTTTGTAAACAAGAGAATTTGAAACTACATTGCAGAGCAATGAACAATGACGTCTTCCTCGATACTTGCTTCGTTCTTACAGTATTAGCTACAACAGCATACGATAAACATGTGGTAGTGTGTACTTTTCTCGGGGTATTGATCTTTACCCATGAAATGTTCTGAGCAAACGTTGCAAAAAACGCTGTCACTCACAGCACCGCTGACGTCGTCGTTATGCGTTAGTAAACTTGTGGCCAGGCTTCGTGTGGGGTCCTTGTTTCATAAAGTATCTACTCGGGTATACATGAACCCACCACGCCTGCTGTCTGCATGCTGTAACGATTCTGATATTAGTATTTCTTTAGAATTCAGTTGCTACTGTTTTTATTCTTATGATGAAGATAATGTTGATATTGCCTAGAAGGGCAATAGGCAACGATGACTGGAAACTTTCCGAATGTTATTGTCAATCCTATAAGTATGTGGTATTGTATTTAAACGGAAATGAGTTTGCAATGCAGAATACAGGGTGACAACCGAATAAACAGAACACACACACACGCACACACATCCACTGTACCAAAAATCAATAATATACCCATTTGGGATACTTTCAGATGTTTAGCAAAGCATTTATCAAAATTGACACAATGTTAAAAACAAAGACTTGTCAAACACATCTTTTGTTTGGCGAACTTGATTGTTGTTAATCATTTTCAAAAAAGCTTAGGATTAATTTTAACTTATTTGTAAGGAAAACTTGGAACACATTATCGCAATGGAGTTCTATCAATAAAGGCTGCCAGTACTAAGAAATGAATTTAAAATGGTTTATAGTTTTGAAAATCTAATTGAGTGTATGTTTGAAATATAAGTTGTTCAACTGTTGAAATACAAATGAAGAACTAATAGTATTCAAAATGTGTTCTGTTTATTTTGTGTCACCCTGTAAGTACATATACATACATGTACATGGGATACAAAGTAGCTGTTTGATAGAACTTCCGTTCGAATATTTCAACGATAGAAACACAGAATTACTGAAAATTACTGACACTACTAATGAAAGTGCGCTATATAAACGATCTGTTTCAAGATCTGTGTTCAGCAATCTGCAACTAGATTTCACATAAAATATTCTTCAGTGTTATTTTAAGAATTTGCCGTTCCGTAGGTACCAAAAGTGACTCAGACCAAATGATTCTACAGTAAATGTTACCATTTAAACAAAAAATCAAATATCTACTTCGCTTTGCAGAACAAGGATCTTCGACATCTTCGCTACTTAATTTAACCTTAGTTGCAGCAGGTATAATAACGTGGAACATGACATGGGATATGTATGTGTAGTGGAGTGTCTAATTTTATCATATTTAAGTGCAGGGGATATTCGTTAGTTTTGGTAGAAGCATGGAATACATGCTACGTCATTACTACAAGCAAATTAGTTTGCGTTTTGTTTCGATTATAACAAATGGTGGCAGCTTGGTTCATTTATAGCAACCTACAACACAACCAGCTTTCTGCGTGTAGTACTGAATAGTTTCTATTTCATTATAACATTTTCTAGATAAAATTAATATTGAGCGCGCATCGATAGGTTTGATAATTATCATTTCATTTGCTGATTTGTTAAACCGTAAAAACTGTGTTGGGCTGTTAACAATACAATTCCATATATGGTGGCTCTTCCTAGGGTTAAATATGGTTGCACACTTTAGTTCAGTCCTTTCCTCACAAATTGCATGATTTATAAATATACAGATTCAGTGACTTGCATTATTTGTTCTTGCTGTTCTATAAAACAGCACCAAAGTGAATGTTCAATTAGATAGCGATTCTTTAATTCAATTCTGGTAAAATTACATGTTGATGTAAGCATAGTGATCATATAAAAACTTTTTTGTTTAATGCATGTAGTGGTTTTTGCTGCACATGTCAGCATTAATTAACGTATTCTTTAAAACTGTTTTAGGCAGTTTTTGAATTGTGTTTAATAATATAAAATTTATTCAAGAAGATAAGCAAATATTACGGCTATGATTGCTGACAACTCGTTTAGGATTATAAGGTCCTTGTGAATATCAATGATGGAAATAACTTTTCAGAAGAATGCATGTATTCGTACGTGTTGATTATATTAATTTATATTCTTATTATTCACAGCCACACCTAGTGCCACGCCTACTGTTGGAGTTCCTGGTGGTGGTAAGTATATTGCGAAGTGACTCCGTAAAATAAGTGCGAAATTATGGGAGTTCATTTTTAACAATGTCTTCAACAACATAAAGTTGGTCTAGTTCTGAAACAAGAAGCATTTGCTTAGCAATTAGATACATTATTGGCTTAGATGAGCTGCTCCCCCCGGCTTGAGTCTATGTTGTACTCGAGGATTCTTACATAAATATCTGTCAAAATTCATATGAATTATGTATTGTAATATTTCTTTAGTGTTGCAACCTTTAGAAACATGGCAAATAGCCGTCATTGCAAGTGGTTCAGCTGTAGTGTTGG
This sequence comes from Phoronis ovalis, assembly GCA_028565635.1. Classification (NCBI taxonomy): domain Eukaryota; kingdom Metazoa; phylum Phoronida; family Phoronidae; genus Phoronis; species Phoronis ovalis. Next base: position 2,592 of record JAOXYB010035029.1, on the reverse strand, counting down.
CGGCGATAGTTGGAACTCTTCTATGGGCTTATACAGCAGGAAAACTGTGCGCTAAACGGTGAGTATTTTTACCCCAAAAATAAGCAATGGGCTTTCTATAAATTATTTTTAGATGATATAGCAGACAGTAGTTTCTGTTACTTTTTCCGTTATAACTGGGATTAATCTGAATGTAGTATTTTTCTTCACAAAACCTTATATTCTGCATAAAAATACAAGGTGGAACAATGATATCTCATTATTTTTTCCCGGGGTCTCATTTGAAAAAAAGTCGGGTACCCATGCTCGTCCGTAGGGTGCAAATAAGCCCCTAAACGGGAAGTGGAGGATCAAAATACCACCTCTAAACGGGAGGATTTTGCTAAAAAAGGTACCCCTAAGCGGGAAGGTTTCTCTGAAAAATGTACCCTTAAACGGAAAGTAAAAATTGATCGCATTGAAGTTCTATTAATTCAATTTATATTGTGGTTCTTCATGATCTATGCGGAAGTAAACATTTGGACTGTAGGTCCGACGGTAGACCTTGTATCGGTGTTTTGTAACTTTACCTGATAAATAGGAGGTGTAGGTGAAAAACCAACCCCTAAACGGGAAGTTACATTTGCCAAAAACATACCCCTAAATGTGGGTTTCCGCCAAAATCGACCTTTAAACGGGGTTCCCGGAACCCCGTCGAACGTCAAAAAGGTACCCCTTTTCCCCGTTTTTTCGGACGAGCATGCGTACCCGACTTTTTTCAAGTGAGTCCCCCGGGTATTTTTATACTGCCTGAAAAAGCACCAGCTAGGGTAGGTGAAAGATGACAATGGATCGGACATGTAAGCGACAAAATACCACCAGAACAACCACAGTACATGCTATGGATGATCTGTATTGATATACAAAAATTATCGATATTTGTTTTTTGAGTAAAGTCGGACCGATATCATTTAATCTTTGTTTCGTGATGTGTAAAAAAGTCTCTATTTTTTTAGATAACTTAAGGAAAAACGAAATGTCCACTAAAACACATAAGTAAAAACGGGGTGGTGTCTAATATGAAATAGTACATTTCGAATTTTTATAATAAGCGGAATTCCCACAAAAAAAACAGATGCTAAAACTATTGGTCAGCAGTTTAACATTGGAAAACAGTACGTATTCTCGTCAGATATCTCTACTCAGTGTAACATGGGATTTTGACATATGATAGGTGCTGTCGTAATTTTAATTCCATACGAATTACTGACCTGCAGTGCCCAGGTAAAGAACTCTGTATTTTGAAATCACGGCCAGTTACACAGCTAAGCGGTAGTTAGATTTGAGAAGGGCCTGGGATCTTTTCCAAAGATACAAGATTGTTCTGTGTGTGCATGTATGTTTTTTAACGTGTTCTTTAACATAATATGTATAATACATATACTCTATTTATGAAATCCTTTTTTTTCAGTAAAAACGATATACAACCATCAAACAAATCTGATGGGCAAATCCGAAAACAAGAAACGCTACACTACGTTCCTTAGAAATGTTAGTCACCTGAAATTCTGATATTACTTTGACAACTTCTATTTATATTTAATAACAGGAACTAATTTTTTAAGTTTGGCGAAATTGAACATTGTAAATATTAATTTAAGTATTGCATTAGCTTTAGTAAATATCTATATGCATCTGCAACATAAGCATAACTTTGAAAATAATTGTAAACATCATCATGTTCATAAGATATATAGTCATCAATTTTGTCATGAAATTACAGTGAACTCGTGAGTATCCTTACGGTGGTTTCTGGTATTTATTAGGGGACAGTTATTCAGATCTCATGTTAATGTGAATGGCTTACTATAAATTTCCATACATACTTCCCTTTTTGTGCAGGTGCAGTGCATAATAGGTGAGCCATACGTACAAATATCAGTATCTCTTTTCTACTCACAAAATAAAATCACTATTTTGTTATGCGTAATTGTCCTCATACATGTAACAACGGTAATTGTATTCATACGTTGGCTGTAAGTGTAATCATTTTTTGAAAACATTTCTTTGCCAGCTGGATTGGCAAACTGTTAAGAAATAGATACCCCTTAGTAATTACATTTTGTAGAATGTTTACGAGCCATTACAGACTTTGTTCCATTCAATCATTGTTGAATTTAATTCAGAATCTGTAAACAATCTTATGTGTATATGTGTGTATGTCTTTTCTTCATGAAGTGACAAAAACACGATGAATTTTTTTTTTTAAACTTAACGTATTTTAGTAAATAGCGCATTATATAAGCATTGAGTTAAATAAAAATTCATGAAAATTCCACATTACATTTTTTTCGTATAAAATAAATATTTTCTGAACTTTAACATTCATGCTATGTTATGGTGGTATTTTTAAACTTGTGTATGCAACGCACAAAATTTAATAAATGTTTTATGACATCTCATAAAAATCATAAGGTACATCCTACAGCAAAATTATGCGGATCTAAATTGGAGCTAACTACATTTTCAAGAAGTAAACGATACTTGCATCATTTGTTTTGACCGAATTGTAAATACTGTGAATAATCTTTGAATTATTAATTAATGTTTAAAAAAAGGTATTTTTTTTATTTG
>JAOXYB010035018.1:0-13983 GCA_028565635.1 Phoronis ovalis | reverse complement strand
AAGGTGATTTAGAGATCAGGTAATGTTCATAAAAGCCAATATGAGCAACCCTGCCTTTGCTAAAAGGCTATCTAGTTTACACATATTATACCCATGTTACACATTTCTTGTTGTTCTTGAGTTGGCCTATGGATTGACTATCAACCCATTTCATATAGGATATGTAACAAATACAAAATATGCCTGATGACAGCATATGCAACCAATCAAAAGAAATGGTAGGTAGTGTTTAGGTGCAGTAATCCTTGCCCATGCAAAACAATCTACTAGAATGTTATAAAGTAAGCAAGCCTTCAAAGATAGTTGCTAGACCAGGTTTGCAGAGTGTCATATATTTGTAATGACTAACTCGTAACAACACCACACAAGCAGTCACATACACTCTTTTAGTATTAAACAGCAAGTGCAACCTATTGAGATTGTACCTTTTTTCTTTTTTTCTTTTTTTCCTTCCAATTTTCAAACGTCTATAACTTGGTTACGCTTTGAGCTATGGGTGTCAAACTTAAGGTGTAGACTTAGTAGGGAGGGGGACATACAAAAATTAGGTCAGGGGTCAATTTGTGGTCAGTAGGTCAAATTTCAAAAATGTCTTAAAACGTTCAAAAATGAAGATATCTGGTGACCTAAAGGTCCCCTTGATGATGTTTGAGGTCTTTTATGGGTCCAAAGGTTAGACGTTTATTTTTTAGCATGTTTTTGGATAATTTTAATAAGCAGGAGTGTATAAATCAAGACAGAGTGGTGCTACAGTCGTATAATTTGACATATGTCATCCCTATGTCATCAAAAGGTTATTCAGGGGTCAAAAGGTCAAACTCTTATAATTGCACTTAACTTCCGAAAATGATGGTGCTATGTCATTTAAAGGTGCTCTAGGGGTCGTATGGTCATTTTGAGGTCAAAAGGTCAATAAAAATTAATTTCTGAAAATTTTATGAAAAGTTTAAAAATGAAGTTAACATGTCATTTAGAGGTTATCTTAGCTGACTTCGAGGTCCAAAAGGTCGTTCAGAGGTCAAACAATCAACATCTCAAAATTTCATGAAACTTTGGACAAGAGGTAAAGGTCATCCAGAGGTATTTGAACATCCATGGGTTCCAGGATAATCCTAATAGGTCTGGATATCCAACTATTTCTCTGTGCAACCTGGCCTTTGCTAAAAGGCGATTCTATTTATTATTTTTTTTGAACAACTCTCCTTAAACTATTTTGACTCGATTCCAAATTCCAAATTCCATGTTTTACATACGTATACGGCCATATTTTGAATGTTAGCAAGACAGTTTTTAGTGATATTTCATTAACCTGTTTAAGGATTTCCTTGATTGCCACCCTTTACATTTTTGAACAAATTATATAATATACCATTATTTTGCTTATTTCATCTTAAAGAAAAAACATTAATTAACAAATTGAAATATTTCTGTCATTTAAACCCACAATTTGCGTTTAATAAATGGATGTTTGATGGAACCTTTACCGTAATAAGAAAATCTTCGTCCACGTCACATGTGTCTAGTTTTCTTTCGAATTTCAGCACGGTATGGGTGTTCGTCTCTGAGGCTTCAAGTAATGTCCAATCTTGACTTTTATCTACTAAAGGTTTTGTATTACCGTCTGCATGGTAATCCTTAAATAAAAATAAAAAAGATTACAAAAAGAAGACGCAATTTATATGTAATTTTTCCCAAATTAAATCTAACGCTTGATATGTCAGAACAAAAATTGTAGACGTAAGTAAGTTACAGGCATATATGTGAATATTAGCGAGTACTAGTCTTTCAATACAATGGCTTTTAAGATACGATGTACTTAATTTTTATGCCAGTTTATTTCATATAAAAAAATTAAAATGTTAATAATAATGCAATGTAACTTTGATTGAAATGGTTATGTTCTTACATATTTTTATAGTACTTAATTAAGCTTATTGCTCTATATCTTTTGTAATTCCAAGCGTTACAATTCTTGACAATTTTTTTGTTTACAGTAAATAATAAGCAGCATATAGATCTACCTCAAAATATGTTTCACCATTGTCTTTCACTCCTCCTATAATAATGTCAGCACCTTTCATGTTTCCCCTCGGTGACAGACCAAACCCGACAAAGCCTTTTGTGCGGCAATGAACTTCAAATGTCATGATATCTCTATCAAATTTCCAGCGAAGATTGTAATCTATCTCTTCGTTTAATACTACATTATGCGTAAAATCATCCAATGGCGAAATATTTGCTATGGAAGCTTGAATGTTTAACATAAATGTAGCAACAAACAATTGGTAACGGCCCTCCATTGCTGTCTGAATGGCCTGGTAATTCGAAACTTTTACCAGCCCTAGTATATCAAGTTCTAATTTTGGTGTCTGTTGTCTTAAGCGTGTTTAATTTTCCCGGTGGGTCACTTGTACTGCTACCGCCTGGAATATGAGGTATTACAACGATATAGGTTGTTGGCAATACGATTTGGATGTTATCCTCTATACGCTGCAAATAAATCTGGATTGGAACTGATGCTGCCGTTTAAAATTTTTTTCGATGGGATCTCGTAACGGATGCTTAAATGCCTACTCAAAAATTCTTGAGTATACCCCCGAGTGGCCCTTTGGAATATGCACTCTGTGTACAAGTTCGTTGAACCCGGTGTGGCCTAAGTATACCATAGCACGAGGCATTGTTCATACGACATTTCATACGAAAATAGTACCGGCATATTAATACACGTATTTTTTTCTTTTTGGGGGGGGGCATGGCGTTTTAATTTTGGGTGTTTTGTAATGTCAACATGTTGTATTTTCTGACTAAAGTAATAAAATTCCAGAGATCAATACAATTTTTTTTAAATCGGAATTTGAATTCGAGCTTATTTGCCACTGGAATAGTGCGATTCATGGGTCGATTTTGTTCTAACGCGATTTTCTCAAAATCAGTATGGTCAAGACTGCACGAAAATTTAACTGGTAGTGTATGAAAGAGTGTACGCTCACATTATGAAGGGATAATAGTTCCGGAAATGTTGCTCTATTTGATATATGTGCATGAATATTACAACGTTTTTGTATTGAGTTGGATGGGGGGTCTAATGGTGTACTTAGGCGGTGTGAAGGAAATGAGTGTCCTGGAATGAATGACCGGAGGACAACTATTCCTAGGGATAAATATCCGCTGGACATTTTTTCTAGGTTTAAGAGTTTCGGTCATATATTCCCGTATACATTTGAACTATTTCATGGGAACCAGTGTCCGGATCTGGGAATAATTGTCCGTGTTGAAACTGGATTTCTATTTTTGGCAATCTATAACAACTTATCAGTACCATAGCAACGATATTATTTCTTTTATATTACTTTTATATAATGTATATGGGAATTAATCACGTTAAATAATGTTCAAAAACGTGTCAGTAATTAAAATTTAGGAGTCTTGGTCTTGTATCGCTTTGCTCGTCTATCGTCATTGTCAAGATTATGCGTAGAGGAAATCGAATTATCATCAGCTTCTTCCTAGTCTCTGCTGGTCCAGTGGATGGTCCCGTTCGGGACAAGTTATTCACACTTTACATTTTACTACACATGATTAAGTAATCAGTAAGCGGGCCAGCGGGGTAAAAAGTCAAGTTTTTCAAAACATAAACTTCAAAAAAATGTTACTCCAACATCTCTGCAGATACCAAGCAAAAATTATGGTTAAAATTAACTTCCTACTAGGAACTATAATAAATGTCTCAGATTTGTATAATGTTTCTTAGTTCTTATTTAAATAACGTGCTTCTAAAGATAAAGGTGTCATAAAAATGAAACATATTTGGCAGTTAAATTTAATTAACATTAATTATCGATCTATCTTTTTTATTAAACTGCTCAGAATTCGAAAGTGTGAATAACATGTCCCAAACGTTTCACATGAGACATCGCCTTTCAACGTAATCAATTATTTTGCTCCTGCAAACGAAGCTTAATTAATTTTGATAGAATTGCGGAATAAATGCCATTTGCAGATAGAGCATTTTTGTACTAGCATAATAGGATATTAAAATAAGCTTTCCTATAAATTAATAATAATAAATTTTATAATAATATAGTATTGATTTGCACTAATTATATAAAACAGGCACTTTTGTATAATGGTGTGTTACAAACAGATTAATGATAATATACATGTTGCCATGTATATGCCTGAATAGCATCTTTTCATTATTTCAACTTGTTGGTCTTTCTCATAGTTTACCATGTATAAGGTCTATTATTTAACTAAATACTGCAAGCTTTGCTTTACAAACGGCTGCTATTGGTGAGGGGGTAGGGGGTCCCCCCAGGTGCAATGCTCGCACTTAAAAATTGGCAATGCTCGGTGCTCGCACTTAACAAGAAAATTAACAACCAAAAAAAAGGTCGCGGCAAATTATAAAAATAGAAACAAAAAAAAAATGGTCGCCAAAAGAAAATGCCTCGTGGCAAGTTAAAAAAATGGCCGCCAATAGAAAAATGCTTGCTGCTCGGACTTAACAGACCCCAATGCTCCCTAATAGTAAAACCCACCTCTAGCCCTCATTGGTTGACGTATTAATTACAATGCCGTATATTTTTAGGCCTCCATTACTATACAATGCCACCTTACAGTAGGTGTCCGATTTATTCTCTTTTCCGATAAAGTACTAAACACTGGTTTGTGATAGTTACCTAGATTTTTCTGACGTCATTATTAGCTTAGTCGCTAGCACTAGAAAAAAACATCCTTTTCACGCGTGTTTGGTAGTGAGCATACGTACACACTGTACTTCAACTTCAAGCAGTATTAGTTTGTTCCCTGTGTTTCATAGTTATAATTGTGAGAGTTGAAATTTATAAATCTGCTTGCACGGTGCCCTTGAAAGACGGAACCTTATTTCTTGCTATCCTATTAACTCTGTAGAGTAGAGCTCTATTTTCATAGTTAGTCAGTCAAGAGCTATAAAATTAGAATGACAGGAATGGTTAACGGACTTTGAAATATAGGTAACAGTACTAGTGTCCTGAAATTAGGGATAAATTTAAAATTTCTCCTCTGCTGAATGTCATTTCCCAAAACAGTAGCGTGGTGACTATTATTCCTAGACATGAATGCCCCCGAATGTGTCATCTAACTTCTTTTCACATTATATAATTTAGTTAGTAGTCTAAATAATTTACATTTTTTATAAAAAATAATATTTTCACACAAATTTTGATTTCTCTCACTTCGTGTGAAATTATATTCATTTCAAATGGGAATTGTTCCCATGGCTGTCCAAGGGCAAGATGATCAGGGCAAGAAGGAAAATAAAAGAGAAAAAATGCACATTCATGCGCTCACCACACTATATATTCAGCCATGCAGTAGATATTATGACTGTAATTTGCTGCCTAATGCTGTCAACCATAGTCTGTGTAAAGACTAATACGTTAGTTACGCATGAATAGTTTTTCAGTATAGACCACGACCCCGACCACAACCCCGACCACGACCCCAACCCCGACCACGATCCCGACCACAACCCCGACCACGACCCCGACCACAACCCCGACCACGACCCCGACCCCGACCACGATCCCGACCACGACCCCGACCAGTATTTACAATATGACAACGTTAAAGTAGTTTAAAATTGTAAAAAATACGGAAGTTAAACACTAAAAATATTAGAAATTAGGATTAACTAATCTGCATATTAAAATAAGCATATGTCGTATGTCCAGAAAAAAGTACATGTGTGTTGCGTCTTGTCATACATTCTATTATGCACGATAACACGCGGTTCAAACAAACAAGAGAACTTACACAGGTAGCATAAAAAACATTTAAAAAACTTAATTTCCATAATGACCATCCTTTTAATCAAACTTGAAATGTTTACGTACTAATGAAATTTATAACGAAGAATTTGAGCTAACGAAAATATAATGTTGTAAACAGCAATAGCGATCGAAATGTTAAGTTACAATGTTCGGACTTAGTTTATTTTGAATCTGGAACGTTGTGGCCACACATTTCGATCGTTATTGCTGGAATATTTTTTCGCTTTTTCGTGAGTATTCTAGGTATGTATGAAGAATCTTTTATAACTAGTGTCACTTGGTTTGTCGTTTATCTGCTAAAAATCTGTGAAAATATTCAGAAAAATCGTTTGAAATATTTTGAAAATTATTTGATAATACGGGTTGCCATAAAAGCAGAAATGATCAAAGAGATATTTTTTGTGGAATCCGTTGACATCACCGACTTTTATAAAAAAAATTAACTTTTTGAACATTTTGAAGTGCGCAACTTTTTTTATCCCCAGAACCAGATTCAGAACCAGATTCAAAATAAACTGTCCGAACGTTGCGGCCTGACATTTCGATCGCTATTGCTGGAAATTTAGTTGCTTATAAATATTTAAAAAATTGTAAAATTATCTGATAACACGGGTTACCATAAAAGCAAAAATGAGCAAAGAGATAATTTTTTGTGGAATCCGTAGTGTTACTAGTGTCACTTGCCTTTTTATTGATCAGCTAAAATCCGTGAATATATTAAAAAAAATCGCTTGGAAACCTTCACCTCTTGAAAAAACGGTGGGAAGAAAAATAGTTAAAAGTCGTGTTTTTTTTATCAAATACCTGCATTGTTATACAGTGATACTGTGAGTTATTATTGTAGATATTTGAATTGCACAGTAGAATTATATAAAAACAAGCAATGACGTATATATTATCCCTTTATACTATTAATTTAGTGTTGAATGTGGGTGTTTTAATTAAATACATTTAAGAGTTTATATAGTGCAATATTTCAATAACACTTGTTACAGAGACTGTCTGTCGCTTTGTTACAGAAATATTCACGTAATAGCATGTTAAAAGCTATGAAACTGTAATGAGAAAAGAATTTCTAGTTTTAAAAATGAAATTTCGAAATTGTAATGCCAACAATTCCCAATAGTGAGAATAGTCAACACACATTGATCACGAGTACAAGTGACACACGTTGCTGCTCTTATTGATAACCTTGAGAAAGTCTCGACATTTTACATCGACTAAACAATTGAATATTTGCGATATCTTTAGAAACAAAATATTTCCATCAAAACACTTATACCAAATTAGAAATGACATCACAGAGACCTGCTAAACATGAATATTAAGTACATTTGTGTAAATAGACAGTTCTTAACTTTTTTCTCCTGAATATGTTAAAAATCTTGGCGGAAATTAAAGTAATACAAAAGCTTTCTCAGGCTTTCCTCCTAGCATCTTTGGTAATCAGCTGCCAGTTAAAAAATCATTTAGTGGGATCGGGAGGAGCTGTTTAACTGAGTAAAATTCTTAACTAAATTTCTAGCATTAATTCAAATAAGTATTCACTTATTCCTCAACGTAGCTAGACCCGCTCGGGACAAATTATTTACACTTTGAGTCAAATTTTGGGAAGGTTAATGAAAAAATAGACTTGTAAAAAGTATACGGCATTTTAGGAAACCTTGAGGATTATGAAAACTTGCTTTACGTCAAATGATTATGCGTAAAAAGACTCATGTTTTTCAAAATTAATGTAAACTACAAAAAAATATAAGTTCAACACCCCTGCAGAGCAAAAACTTCCAACTAGGAGCTCTAATAAGTTATCTCAGATTTTTGATTATTTTTCTTACTTCTTAAATGATGTGCGTCTAAAGATATGGGTGTCAGAAAAAATGAAAAATCCTGGCAATTGAATTTTGGAAAGTCCTAAGTTCTGAATGATACAAAATTTTAAAAAACTGAGAGACACTATTTGAAGCCTCTGTTTCAATTTTGTATGTACAGGGTTGTTGGACTTATATTTTTTTAGTTTATTTTACATCCTTACTAATTACATAATTATGTGACAGATTAGTAAAGTATTTTTTTATAATTCTTAAGTTAATACCTCTCCAAAAATTTGTAGTTTTATTACTCTATTTTTTCATTAAACTTCTCGAAATTTGACTCAAGGTGTAAAGTGTGAATATCTTGGCTACAACTTTAATTCTAAATTTCATTGGATTCATCGATATCAAAATCTCTCGAATGTCTATAATAAATAGCCAGATATACATTGAATCTCTCGAAAATCTAATAAGTAGCCAATTTTATTTGAATCTCTCAAAGCTCTCAAATATTTGATATATGGGTATATAATAAAAGTAGCCAACTTTATGTTGGTGAACATTTTCATATACGGGCAATATTTATATCAGTTAATTGTTCGAATTACAAAATGGCGTATATTGCCACATATATGCAAGAATACTATCTTGAGATTGGAATTTGGAAATGTCAGTAAGTATTTTCATTTCAAATGAAATTCGATCCAATTAAAACTATAGTTGACATGTACTGTACCGTTATAGTAATCAATTTTAAATACAGCACTGTAAAAGTATTTATTTTTTGCAATAAATCGCAAACATTAAATTACAGTTCACATTTTGTTATATGTAAGAAGACATTCGACAGTTATTTGTGTGTACTGTTACCTTCTGTATGCTTGCGGTCAATATAACTAATATTTCACACAAACAATACCTGGTTAATTATAAGAGTCCCAGTCAGTACGCATTCAATTTATCTTAAGGTATGTATAAATGTGCGCAGTCGGAGTGCGCAGTCGGAGTGCACAGAAAATTCCCGAGCATGTTTTTGACCACGCGTGGCATGATTGATTACACAGTATACATACGTTGGAGCATATCCAACTGTAACCAATATATTTTCTAGGAATCCTGTGTATTAATAGAATTACAAGATATGAATTTCGACAGTTTTCTGAAGCACACAGGTGAATTTGGTCGGTACCAACGATTCCTATATGTTCTAGTGGCAGCAAAGGTATTTTTTTCGGCTTTCTCAACTATGCTGTATGTATTTGTTGCCGCAGTCCCCGATCATTGGTGTAAAGCACCTGATCTCCTGCAAAATATGACTTTACACGAGCGCAAAAGTTTAATAATTCCTGTAGACGACCAAGGTGCATACAGTAAATGTCATATATATAATTTCACAGGATTTTCGGATATTGAAATGTTACATTTAACTGTCAATGACACTCTGGGATTACCAACTGTGAAATGTTCTGATTGGGAATATGACGATACAATATTTGGAAAAACTATTGTCACACAGGTACGTAATTATATACTGTATGTCTGCGCTGTATACTGTGCAAAAACGTTAGGGTCACCAGATATTTGTTTTTCTAGGTAAAAAGAGGGGTTTTTTCTTCGCCCGTTTTCATAGCGTTGGATAGTCATACAATAAACAACTAGACTAGGCAGATGTCTGATGTCTTGTTATTGATAACCTTCGGTTACATTATTAGGTTAACATAACTGTGTCTTGGTAAACAACACCATGCAATATAATGGACATACTATTTTGCTAAAAAAACAGTTTCCATGAAAAATGTCACTTTCTTTGTCATATATTTTTGTTATATGAATTCTTAAAAGACATGAGGAATGAATTTTTGTGTAAAATTAAAAAACTATTGATATAATTTTTTTTTTTTAATTTTCATAAATATATACATGATGACCCCTAACTTGTTCTGGTATATGTTTACCATAGCGTATGCATGATTTAAAATATGAATATTATTATTAAAATATGAAATAGCGTGATTAAAGTAAATTTTAATACGTAACAAATAACAAGGATCTTTCCGTACTTGGGTTTTATCCCCCGGGTTTAGTTTCGGGTTGCTACCGTTCAAGAATCCAATTTGCCATCTGATAGCCTAATTATGATTGCTTACATGTTCTTTTTGCTTCCACTTTACTTGCAGAAATGAAAAATTGATATAAAGATTGATTTTTACACAATTTCTATTTAACCCTGGATTGCTAAAACCATATATGGAATGGGTTTCTACTACTTTCTACTGCTTGAGTGGCGCCACCCGGATTTGCCTTTTATGTAGAAAGAACAATAACATAGACTACTCTCCTATGCTATTTTTATTGTTTAAAAGTTATATTGATTTTGTTTATTAACTGGCTTTCTATTTATTTAATATATAATTGTTGACACGCGCGAATCACCTACACTTTTATGAAATTATGAATGAACAAAAGAAAAATTTTTAGTGGGACATATCAGTCACTCAGTGCAGGCTAGTAGGGCTTACGAGCATTATTTTAGCCAGCGACCCGTCATATCGTCAAATGACGGGTTATAATTTTCAACTGACGGTCAGAAATTTTGGCTGTATGAGGAGAAAGAAACGGAAAAAAGTATAATTAATGGTGCTGGGTACTGAATTAAAATACATAGTATCGGTGGTGGGGTGACAAATAAATCCATTTGATGCATGGGTGGTTGTTAACAAACTATCGGATAAAAGAAACATCAGCTATCCTAATTTGATCAGGCTTCAGAGGCATAATTACCTAACATACCAGTGTTTCTGAATGTACTATGTATCTCTGTAATTCCGGGAGTTGCTTTAAGATAAGTCTCAAACAGGACTGATCTAGTAATAACTTGGGATTATAATTTATATGATTTATGTACAACTTGGGATTATAATTTATATGATTTTAAGTTATATATTTGATGCTGAAATAAACTAAGAACCTGACATTTTTTATGACAATATGACAAAAATGACAAAAATTATTGTACGAAAATAAATATTTTTGAGATTACAGTTACAGCTAAGATTACACCCCAAGCTTACTAGTAGAATATTCTCATATGCTAATACAGTACAGGACCTGCCACGTCAAAGTAAAATGTTTCAATTGAGGTTTCACATTAATTATATCGAGAGGCCATCCGCCAGTTTTACGTGTTTTCGAGTTTTTTTAAACTATGATTCATTCTTAGCATACTATAATAGCGCTCCTTTTTGAAGACATTACAGAAAATCATTCCGTGAAAGTGCGACATATAGCACTGAGCAAAATTGCTAAACACGCGCTCTTTGTAAAACGCTTCTGGAACCTTATTTCATGATAGAAAATGTTCACATTTCCGTCAGTTTTTTATATTTACGAAGTGAGAGGCTGATAGAACGTATTTTCACCTTTTTTTCAAGAAGGCCATGTAATTTTTTAGCAATAAAAGTATTCTAAATGAATCATTTAGTAGAGGACCCACATTTACAATTTTGAGTCAATAATTCATTTATGTACAAGTGCCTAAACCAATTTCTATTATGACATTGGGCTGTGTTACAGCATATTTTGGTACTTCGGAACTTTAATTAAACATCTTAGTAAAAGTTGTATTTCATTTAGACCGACCTAGGTCATTTGAATCATTTTATGTTAAATATTGTTAGGTGATGCTTTGAAATAAAATATTATTTGATCAGGTACTAAATGTCTTGGATAGGTAAACATTAAATCGGGGTCTATTATAATCATGACACTTATATTAAACAGGATTAGCGAAATTTAATGGTACTGGTAGTCTGTGCACATAAAATGTGAGTGGGGTAAACAGAACTGTTTATTATCTTGAAATTGAAATGTTTTTTTAGGAAATCTTTACCTAGACATACTGGCTCGAGCCTTGTTGAATTAAAAATCCCTAGTTTAAAACCACATGCTATCGAGTGATAAATACATTTCTTTATGATCAAATATAGAAAAGAATTTCCTTGCACAAAATGGAATACTTGTTCTGTCTCTCTTTTACTTAGAATTTCTTTAATTTACCACTAGTGTGAACAGAAGCCAATGTAATATCCATGAGTATCTGCGTGTTATAATTTGTATGTTAAAAAAGTATTGGCAACCTGCACTGAAAGCATATTTAAACGCACATGGCAAGAATTAAAAAACGGCTTTTCTACATGTCAAGACCACACACATTTAGTAGAAATTTACCCATAAATTAAATTTTGTAAAGTCCAACTCCAACTCATGACTAACTTAAAACTATATAAGCATTTTTACACATTTTATTTTAAACATGTTTATGGACGGCAACATAGAAAGGACTAATTATATTACTGTTTTTAATGTATCTTTGTATTTTGTTGTTTTTTGGTACAGTTTCAGTTTATAAACGAATGGCAGCGGCTGAGAATGTTTTAAAATTCGTTGATAGTCTTCTAAAATAGCTTAAAACTAGGTTTTGATAAACATTTTTTCTTTGAAATGTGGATGGTGGGGCTTATCTTAATTGGAATTTCTTGGTGGTGGGTACCAGAATAAAAAACATTCTGGGTGGTGGATCTGAAAAAAGTGCCTTCCTGTCCCCTTACACCTGAAAGTGGAACTTATGGTATAACAACAGTACAGTAATTAACTCAGCAAAAAAATTCCTGAGTCTTAATGTCTCAACATTTTCTCTCTATTCTCAGAAATGAATTTGTGAGTTTTAATTTTTGTGTCCTAAAACAACAGCTCAAAGAAGCTAGCAGTGGCAGGCCCGTCCCCGTCAGATGGGGGGGGGGGTTGGGTGCAAACGCACCCCCTTTTTGAAATGGAAGGAACATATTTAATGATAACGCACCCCCCTTTTGAAACAGTAAGGCACCCCCTGTTGAAAAAGTGTCTGACCGGCCTGAGTGGGAATGAAAATAGCTCGGCTTCCGGGGCCTAATGCGGTTCCTGGACCCCGCCATTACAAGGGGAACACATCCTTCTTGGGCAGAGGTACCGCTTGCATACATGAAAAATGTTAAATATACTAAATGGCTGGTAACTTTCCCTTCCTCGCTAAAACCTGCTTACGAGTCACAATACAAGTACATAAAAATAAAAATATAACAATTACTGTTAAGCCCGCTAGCATCACCCAACAACCAATAGGTACGCACGATTGTTCCAATTAGCGGAAAAGGTCCGGAAAAGGGCATTTAGAAAATCACCGTCCTCGAAATTAAGAAAAGAATGATCATTCTTGAAACTAAAAATAGGGTATAATTTCGAAAAAGTAACATTTAAAATACATTAAAAAGTTTATCCACCGCGGGAATTTCGTCCACGCACGATTGTACTGTTAAACACAGTTCTGCTGTTTAATAGATCAGTATTATATAACTTCTCAGTATTTCATATACAATAAACTATTTGCATGCACTTGGTAGAGCCACCAGTCTCAGACCCAAACGATCCCAGCATGTCGCATTCTGTGAATGGACAATGACGTAGTTTTGCGTGCGCTCACGCGATTCATTCACAAATATGATGGAAATAAAGTTTAAAAGTGGGTTAACGAGGTGGTCCAAATTTAATGAGTTATTTTTCTTAGTTACAGCAAGAAAATTTAACATGTTCATAAAGAATAGTGCAAATGACAAATCAAAGTAATTATTACAAGGTTGAAATTCTAATGACAAATAGGTGTGCAACGTATAATGAACATCACCAAAACAAAATCTAATAATAGTAACAATCAATGTCCATGGCTTAAAAGCTGACGTTCTTGATTTTCAACTTTGTACATGCTATCGTTTTCGATGTATAAAGCAGTACATTTTTTAATTAGTGGAATTTGGTTTGCGGTTCCGAATGGGTAGCAGCGACATCTGGTGGCATGGTTGGCGCTGGTAAATTTATTGGAGTGATGATATTTGGCGTGCTGTCTGATAAGTTAGTATTTATACTGATAATTTAGCATCATATTCTATTACATTTAGCATTCCTATAATACATTTTAAAAAGTTTTTATAATAGTAAGAACATTTCTTGCTTTACATTATAAGAAATGTTACGTTTTCCATGCATTGATTTGTTTAAACGTCTTCATCATCAGGGGGAAAGAAAATTTAATCCTATTGAATAATTGACTCTTATCTTGCATTTCATACTACCTTTTTAATCTCTACGTGAAGGCTGTTATATAGTACAATTTTAATACATACAACTTTTATAGAAAAGTTGCTTGTTTGAAAAAAAACGGACCATTAATTTGTTATTATATACATAAGAACACAGGGAAATCGTCCAAGTTCAAGCAAATGCGTAAACTTAACTTGGACACACAAATTGGACGGTCCTTGTTTACG
>JAOXYB010035007.1:0-11105 GCA_028565635.1 Phoronis ovalis | reverse complement strand
CAGATCTAGGATAAAAGAGATGCACAGAAATTGCAAAAACAGGAAAAATTTGAAAAAAAATATTATGATACCTTAAAACTGATGTTTTGGTTTTCCGTCATATGGTAAAGTGAGTGTTTAATAATATGTGATTTATTACTCATTATATTTAAACAAATCTGTTTACAGTTCCAAAGAAATTAAATTCACCAGAGACATACTTTCTCAATTTCAACAATGGGCTGATAAGACATAATTCATATAGTACATTAAAAATAACAGCCAAATGAACAATGCTGAATAGCTAATGAAGAAAAGTCAGTGAATCCAATATATGTTTCCTGCTTTGTTTCATGATACGTTTCAGTTACTAAATAAATAGGTAAATAAGCGCTAGGAGTTTCCAGTGACAGAACCATCGGAAATTACTCTGTTACTGGAGATGATGATTAAATCAGTCAGCTCATGACATCAGCATCAACATCAATATATTGGAAAAATTAATATAATACATGATTGTTCTGATAGCTGACTGATATTCCTGAATTGAATTGCATATTTATATGTAATTACTGGTATGTTATATGTGCAAGACATCTACTGTGGTTGTTAGACAGACAAGTGTGTCTACATTTATGCTGTAGTTCTCTAAAATGTTTATATGAAGAACTTTTAGATAGAATTCATAAAAATGACTTTGGACACCAGTGTTCATTTTATACATAATTTATATATTATTTTTATAATATCACTTATATGCAAGATAACAATAACAGGTACTGTAATAGACATCTTCAAAAGTTCTGCAGTGTAGACAGTTTAAATGAAAATGAATGTATTATTATATTATTTGACATGATGTGAGACATATCAGGCAAGATCATTATTCTTCGGATTATAATATAAAATTTGGAGTTCATTCAAAGAAACACGTAATATAATTGTCTCCTAGGAATTGTCTGAGTGGATCAACAGGAAACTTCAAACATTTTACAAACAAGTTTTGGGATCAATATTGAGACCATGATAATGTGGGAGCATCTTGGGAAAATTGTATGTCACTTCTAAAACAAACATAATAAAGTAACCGCAAATCTGACATTGTTTGCTGGATAATACTTAGTCATGTAATAGTAACAATTTTGAATTTCAGCATCATTTTGTAAAACTTTGTCACTCTCATGGCATAGAAATTTAAAGCAGTAAATGTGAGGAAACTTTTCTTTGTAGCAAAACTTTACTTAGGATTAGACATGGATTCCAAGAATGTTATTGTTGTCAAGGTTATTTCCATCTTTTCATCATTTGTCACAGTTTTGTTTGGAATTCCTGGTAACATCTTGGTTATGGTTATAATCTATCGATTCCGCCGGGACTACATAGCTGAAGAACTGTTGTATTTCAGTTTAGCAGTAATGGACCTTGTAATGTGTTTCTCATCTGTAATACCATTATTACTCTCTTCATTAGTATTTGGAACTGGTGGGCTGTTCTGCCACCTTAACACAGTTTTGTATCTCATTAATTTAGCTGGAAACGGTAATTTACTTGCAGCCATTGCATGTCAGCGATGCTGGAAGATTTATTACCCATTACGTCTTGTCAATTCCACTAGAATGAATATTCTTGTAATTGTTTTTTGGCTATACTTAATGATTTTAACTGCAGCTTTTATTGGTGTGTGGTGTACCATATTCTTTGGTAAATGTGAAAGCCAGGATTTCTCAAATCCTGGCTTTCAAATTGTACGTACAATTTGTTTCGCTCAGCTTGGTGCTATGATTATAACAATGCTTATAGCTTACACACTCTTGATACGCAAAGTACGTGTACAAAATATGTCAATTGCACCCCAGGGAATGTACATTGATAGTGGGAGACGGCAAAGAGAAAAGCGCAGTACCATCACCAGTATCATTTTGGTTGCAACTTATTTCTTTTTCTGTGTTATTTTACCAAGTTGTGTTGCTGTTCTAGGAAAGTTTCCTATAGATGTACACTATTTGTATGATGTAATAGTTTCTATATCATTAGTTCAAAATATTTCTAATCCTTATATTTACTGTTTACGTTCAAAAAGGTTTTGGAATCATGTACAATCTTTTCTGAAATGTAAACAGAAAAATTACTCTTCAAACTCGACACATATATATAACCTCAGTCCCAGGCCTAACTAACCAGTGTAGACTCAAACCTGCTTTCTACCAAAATTCCTGCTGCTCGAACCGTCATTTCGGCGGATTTGCGAAAGTTGCCAGGAACTAGAACATCCAAAAATTCCAACCTGATGTTCGAGTCTCCGGAAATCTGTTGGAGTTCCAGGCAACTTGCACGAGTCCGCGGAAATTACGGTTCGAGTAGCAGGAATTTTGGTGCGAAACCTGGAAAAAGGGTTTGAATGGTAGGAAGCATGCAGGTTCACGAGTGCGGATTGGTGGTTTGAGTCTACACTGGTTAGGTAGGCCTGAATCCCTCTTCAATAATACATTCTGCTTGTTAGCACTTTTTATGTGCTATGGAAATGTTATTTCGTCTTTATTTCTAGAGATGTTTGCAGTTTTGTATATCAGAATATGATTATCTGGAACTACAAACTGTGCTTTGCTTTTCCTTTGAAATTTTTGTGTACAATTGGTAATAAATTTAATTTATAATTATAAAAAATGTACTTTTTTTTGCTCAATACTTTTTCTGGGCACATTAGTTTAGACTTCAGGTATTATGTATTGTACCCTTTGTTATTTTGCCTGATACTGAAAGCTATTCTTCAGAAAACAATTCTTCAATCTTTAAAAGCAGTATATAATTCTAAAATAAATAAATATTTGCAGAGTAAAGGTTTATTTAGTAAGAAAAAAATGACCATATGTTATCTAGTTTTGCATTTAATTGTTGTATTAACATTGAAATGGCCGTTATTGTGTATGAATGGTGAAAACAGCCAATAAATAGTGAATTCAGGTTTTAAATTGTTAATTCACCTGTAATTTATCGGTGAATAGTGGAGGTCTGCAAGGGATATAAACCTCCTGCAGTTATTTTCACACATGAATTTCATGATTTTCCACACATGAATTTCATGATTTTCCACAACGGTACTGTACTATTCAATCTTTGCATCATGCAACAATGACAAAAAAGGTTAAAAAAGAGGTAAAGATTTCAAGGGGATAACATTCGATTCATGACAACTTTGATTCTAAGAATATTTAATATTTTTTTTGTTTTTGATTTTATGGAGTTGTTGAAGTCCATGTTTGAGAATTGTTAAAATGAATATTTAATATTAAATAAATGTGGTCTCCAAGTGGATATTCAACAAACATACTATTGTATCCGTGTATAGTATATCAGTCTTTGATTCATTAATTAATCAGTAGTATATCGTTACTTTCTCAGATAAGACAGTTTTCCTGTAGGTACATAAAACAGCTATTATTGTCACACTAATTAACACTTTGAGTTGCATGAAAAATAACACTGTAGATTTGTTATGACCTTCAGAATTGTTTTGCAAAGTGTAATTATTATACAAATTTCCTGTTTTTTAAATAATACTGTATAGTGAAGTCTGGTATTAACAATGAGACGAATGCCACAAATTATAAAATTTAAGAGCAAAAAAGATCAACTGCGTAAATCGTAATTAATAAAGTAAACTAAAGGAAATTAAAATGAAAAGGGAAAAAACAAAATCAGGAAACAATCAAGTTGAGTTTAACATATAGTGTCATGACGGTTTAGCCATGAGAATGGTGTGAGGTTATTATTTACTGTTACATAAATAACACATTAAAATGCTGACAGTTCAGATATTGGTTAAAGAAATTCAAAATTCAACTACTTTCAAGATTTGTGAAGTTTTGTATATTAAATGAAGTAATTATTTTTGATGAAATCAAGCATTCATTATTTTTGTAGGCCAAGAGCTTCAGCTGTAGCTGAAAGGTTATGGAGTCCACAGACGGTAAAGGATTCCAGCAAAGCTACACCGCGTCTTAAAGAACAACGCTGTCGTATGCTGAGGTATGTACACTTGTCACATACCTGTGTATACCTCTGTTAGCTGTTGATACCTGTAGTGGCATGAAATAGAATTAATTAATGTATTGATTTCCTATTGTTGTTTTATTAAAATATCTGATGATTTTTGTTTACATTATGAAATTTAACCAAATGTTTACATTTCACTAGTTATTCCCTTTTTCAAATAGAAGGCATGTTACATATTAACTAATCCAGATGGCCAGATATCCCCTGGTATATTGCAAGTGTTTATAATCCTGATTAGATTTTAAATTGACTTCTATTTTTACATTTATATACAATTTTCTTTCAGACGAGGTTTAAATGCTGAACCCATCAATGGTCCTAGCTTCTGTGAAATAGAAGTACAGACTTAACAACATTTCCTATAGTCATAGAAGTACAGACTTAACATATTTTTGATCAGAAATACGTTTCCTATAGTCATTTGTTCGACATTGTTGGCTATATCCAAAGTGATTATTTCTTGGAATAATTTTATGTAAATCAAGAAGTTAATGTGATTTATTCTAATTTTATTCATTTACACATTAGCTTATTAGATTATTTTCTTTTTATGCTTCATTTAGCCAGGTTGTTATAAAATTTGCTCGAATCAACAAAGCTTACAACAGGTAGGCAGTAGCATAACTTCTACTCACCACTCACATATACATTTTGATACTTACTATTATTGCATTTTTTCACGTATTAACAATTTACAAACAGGAGTTGGTAGATATGTGCGGTCCAGGTAAAAAATCCTGACCCTGTGGTAAATAAAGGTCACCAAAAATGTACGTTCATAAATGAAAAAACACGAAAAGTATACCCTATTGTAAATATCTCAGTCCAAGAAATACACCGTGGTAAACAATTTTTTTTTGGAAAATATACTCTGTGGTAAATGTGGGAGCATAAAGGATTTATTGGGCACACATATACATAGTGACTTTGAATGACAGTACCTTCCCGGGGGTTGAGACATTAATAATTTGCTAACTAGTATATTAATTGTGGGTTAAGAGCTGTTTATTTAATCTTAATGTTTACATTGTTATTATAATAAAATGGCTCATCTGCTGAAACCATTGCTGTATTTTTTATCACATTAACTACAATTTCACAACCCTCCTTTATACAATTCTTATATTTCTTAATAAAAAAGACACAATTTACTACTATAATTAAAATGGTCAAGTTAACACAGGAACTGGTTCCTTTGAAACAAAGGTAACATAGTATAAAACAAGTGCTCCACTAATAACAAAGAAATACAACTAGAAGTGCTA
Source organism: Phoronis ovalis (assembly GCA_028565635.1). NCBI lineage: Eukaryota > Metazoa > Phoronida > Phoronidae > Phoronis > Phoronis ovalis. The sequence goes on along the minus strand of JAOXYB010035007.1, from coordinate 5,808 downwards.
AAATTACTACATTACACTATCCCTGTAAACAAGTACCAAGTATAAAATCTAGGAGAACTTGGGAAATCCTCAGAATATGGTTGATGCACTGTACCTTAAATTGTTATTATCATACAAATAAATAAAACTGGATACAATCAACACATAAGGCAGTTGTGACAAAATATTTAAATGCAAATCAAATGGTACTGAGATATTTGATGATTGCACAATATTGACTAGCCCAAAATAAAATGTTTCGTAGCAATTATAGTACTTCTTTATAAAACTTGCCTAATTCTGGTATTTAAAAAAATGTCTCACAGTACAGACATATATTTCCAGTATTAACCACAGCAAGGTCTGTATTTCCATGAACTAATTTAGTAGAACAATTCTCTACAGAATTTTGACATACATGAAGTCTTGGTTGTTGGCTAACCCATATAGCTGGCATAAGAGTTTAGGAATGGTCTATTTGCTACTGGCACAGAGAGAAAGCCTAGTCCAGATGACTTGCCTGGTGCCGCATTGTTAGCTTTGTATTTAAATTGTGCCAGTGTAGTGGATGATGATGATGTAGCACCTGCTTTCTGCTGTTTGCTGGCAGCAGCTGCTTTACCTCTGTAAATAAGAATGTTAGAGTGCTAGGTATTACCTTGTGAACAGTTTACTATTCCTGAACTATTTAGTGCACATATTCACATGCCATACACAGTTTTATCTAATTACCAAGAAACTATAGGGACTTTAGTCTCTTTTGAGTTCAATTATTAACTGTCTTCAATGCTAATTTAGAGCTAATAACTGTCATCATAATATGTGATATAAGTGATATTTCTTAAAAAAAATAAGGAAAACAAAAAGTTAACTAAGTGTTAGAACCTTTACCAGATTGAATAGAGACTGCTCTGCATAATTAGCTAAAATAATAGCTGACACTTTTTATGGTCTTGAACATTTTTCTCCAATCATTAGTCTAATATTATATTATAATTTACATATGCTTTGTGCATTATGGTTAATTTAGATGCTTTAAAAGCATGAATATTGAGCAAAAACAAATGCCTCTATATAGCACTATTCAATAAATACATTTTCTCTGGAAAGATCACCAAGGAGTGAGTGGAGAGGTTGAATATCAGCTTTGTCACATTTAAAAAGCAGCATCACATTGTAGTTTAGCCATAAATTAGGTAGGACTGACCACTTATACTGCCAGGGTTGAACAGTGAAACTTAATGGTATTTATCTGACTCTTTGGAAATAGTCTATTTATAACAGAAATCTTGAGTACACTTGGTAATCTGCTCGAACATCCAGGCTTGTAACATTTGGTCTGATTGGCAACAAAAAAAATGAATGGTGAAAACAGCCAATAAATCGTGAATTCATAGTAACATTTGGTCCGATTGGTGACAGTCAAATGGTATCAGTACACGAAACTCGTTTTAAAACATCGAAGACGTCTCAACTTCAAAGCGATAAATTGCACTCGTCTACAATGTCTTGTTACCCTAATTAATACTTAATATTAAATTAATTATAGTAGTAAGTCTTAACATTCATACTACTATATAACTTGTTTCCAATATCACCTTTGTACAATTGTCACAATATTAAAGAGTCAAATTATTAGGTTTTGTCACTAGTTAGTTTAACTTACTTTCTAGCAGCCTGCTGCCTCTTCTGAGCGGCCCAGTTTGTTTTGCCTTTGCCTTTCCAACCAGTATTATTAGTATTTTTTTTGCCGGTCTTTCTCTTTGTTGCAGCCTATTACAAATAAGAACATGCAATACTTCATAACATTACCAGTTAACTAGCAAATATTACAAACCAAATTGAACAACGTTAAGTACTTCGTATGAGGAGAACTTTCCACTAGAACATGTTTGTTATATTATACTGAAAAAATAGTTCCAACTAAAAGTATCGATCTGCTATATGTAATGTTCTGTTTTTAAGGATACATACAGTGACCCTTTTAATTAAATTGTAAAAAATTATACTGATAGATGCTAAGATATATCACGAGACCTCCTCATCTACTTTTATAAAATACTGTTTTTTACTCCATGAACCACTACCTTGGTTTATTCTAAACTAACCTTGTTGTAACCAGAACTTCCTCTGCCATATGTGATACTTGAGGACTGTTCTGACCAATAGCCTGAAGTAACATCTGCTGGTGTACCCTCAGCATCCTCAAAATTATCTTCCCCATTCTGATCCTGAACACCTAGTAAACAAATGTCATCGTTAATATTCTCAGTAGCTCACACAGAATCTGTATGATGGTATAGATCATCGGTATGTCAAATGTGCCAGTTTCAAATAAGCTAGAGAACAAAAGCAGTTGTAATTATCAACAAGAGGTCTGCTTTTGCAGATATATACCCTTTACACATGAAATAATTGTTTTTAGTTTTAAAGTGATTTTTCTATGTCAGAGTTTTTAGGACCTAGCAAAAAGAGCTTCACAACTGGTAATGTCAAATTTTCGGATCCAGTTGACCCACCAAATACTACCTATAGCCATCATTAGCCCCACCCACCTACTGTGTGGTCTTTATAAATCCACCTTTAAATTATCCACTTCTTCTTTCTGGGAACAGACAAGCCGTCTTGGTAACAAACATGACCACCAGTTGGCCATATACTAGGAAGTAATCCAGGTCAAACCAAACTCAACCTGTATTTGGCCTTATACTTACATGCTGAATTATAGTGACCTCTCTATATATCAGTTTTCATGACCTGGACAAAAACTGCTTTGATGATTGCTACAAAAGTGTTGAATTTTCAGATTACCGTTTGACCCACTTTTCAAGGTTATTAAAAATATTTCCTAGCCTATAACAACTGCTCACCGCCTTTAAACCACCTGCAAATTGTCCAGGCAACACTTCATCTGCAGCCATTCTGGAAACCAATTTGGCCAGATTGGTAGTGATCTGGGCCAAAATAAACAGTGACATATATTTTGGCTTCCAGTAATGTTCATTCCGACTTAACAATTTCTATACATAGCGGTTTTCCAGATATAGGCAAAACAGCTTGATGGCTGCAAGAAATGTCAAAGTTTTGTTTTGCCGTTTGACCCACTTATCATGGTCATTCTTAAATACCACCTACGTTTGATCTCATAATGTATAAATAATCGAAATTTCGCAATAACTTTGGGAAAAACATAATTTCCTTCAAGGCACCTGAATAAAAGTGAAAACGACGACACCACCTAATGTAGAACGTGGTATTTTGAATTTTTAAAATGCTCATTTTTTATGAAAAAATGTTTTAAAAACTTGGACATAAAATCAACCTAGAAAACAAGTGTGCATAAAGCTTTTCTGACTACCCTCCTTATGATTGTCGGCGACATCTAGTGAGAATATTTGTTTTCTATGCCAGATATCCGTCCAAAATTTGTATTTTTCATAAAAAAGTGAGTATTTGAAAAATTCAAAATACTACATTCTACATTAGGTGATGTCGCCGTTTTCACTTTTATTCAGGTGCCTTGAAGGAAATTATGCTTTTCCCTAAAGTTATTGCAGATTTTCGATTATTTATACATTATGAGATCAATAGTCTATAACAACCACCAACCTATGGCTTTCTTAAAACCACCTTTGAATCCTACAGGGAACCTACATTTTAATCTAAATTTATGCTGTACTATATGACACTAATCCAATAAAAACTATATTAAGGCTTTTATCAGAGTACCATCTATGGGAACAAACAAGATGTGCATACTCATATGTCTATCTCTTCAACTGATTATGAAAATTAGAAAAGGAAGTTCTAGTAAAATAACAGTGCACACTCGGTAAATTAAAGAATAGTAACAATTTCAAAATGTTTATGTTAAACAATAAGCCAGAGCTACTAACTGAGTATCACTGAGATAAAAAGTTCCCATGAATCACCCTTTTAGTTACAGACAGCAAGATCAGATGTGATAACAAATCATTTGATCAATTTCTAAGAAATGTATATTTTTTTCCACGAAATGTGGAAATTAAAATGGTAAAAGTCTATTAGTATGCCTGTGATTAATAAAATAATAACTCAACATATTGTACTGCTTGTGTTTTATTAGGGTTGCTCCTATAAGGGAGCAAGCCTATTAGTTTTGTACGATCTCTTTCTTCTTTTTCCAATTTTCAGCAAGGTACACCTCGAAGACAGTTACAGCTAGGAAGTTGGTACCTGATGTGTGACATCCCTGGGGTAGACCATTGACCTTGAGGTCAAAAGGTCATTTGGAGGTCAAAGGTCAATTTTTTAAAATTGCTAAAAAATGATGTTATCAAGCTACAACAAGTAATTTTGATGTTCTTTGAGAATATTTCAGTACTAACAGGTTTTTTTTGTTTTGTTTTTTGCATGCTTTCAATTAATTTATTGATCTTCCAATTTTCACTAAGCTATACCTCAAAGATGGTTACAGTTATGGACATGGTATTTAAGGTGGGACATCTACCGTATACTATTACTGACCTTGAGGTCAAAAGGTCATTTGGAGATCAAAGGTCAAATTTCTAAAATTGCTCGAAATGCTCCAAAATGATGACATAAAAAGTGGTTTTGAAAACCTTTAAGAACATTTAGGTATTAAAAGGTGAAATTTATTTTAAGCATCTTTTCAATAAATTTTATGGAGGAAACATGTCGAAATGAGTAGTTCAACAGGCTTGTAATTTGACATATGACAGTTACAGGCGGGAGAGTTGACCTTGATGTCGAAAGGTCATTTTGAGGTCAAAAGTTCAAAATGGCATGAAATTTTCGAAAAGCAGCTTTTTATGCATTAGAGGTCATCAGGTCAAGAGGGTGCTTTTGAGGTCAAAAAGTCCCAAAGCAATGAATTTCTAATATGTGCTGAGAAGGTAAAAGATGCTGAAAGGCCATTTAGAGATCATGTAATCTTAACAAAAGCCAACAGAAGAAACCCTGCCTTTGCAAAAAGGCTAAATCAATTGTGTATCACATGGGTTATCACATGGTTATATATATTAAATTTAAGTTATCTCAGTTTAGAATGTTGCTAAAATTATCTGTATTTATTAGCAGAAATCATATGGCAAGAATGTGAAGGGGAATTATGAAGACAGACATTTAAAAAAGCTTCAAGCATGAAGTCTCAGTTTTCTGAAATTGATGTCAGCAATGGATTAGTAACAATAATAAAAAATCCACTGAGTGTAGATATTCAGAGAATTTCTACAGATTCATGCGCCATCAAAGTTCTTCAAGTTAACGAGGATTTAATACGTTCTTACAGAATTATAGTGAAATATACTTATAAAAATGAGGTCTACTTTGACAAACTTTATAATGCGTGTGAATTGGTGGACATAGTTATAACTGACTTGTTGAAGGGTGAGAAATATCAAGTAGAAGTGCTAGCAATCAAGAAACGAAGCAAAAACAGAGGGAGTAAGAAAGAAAAACAAGTCGTTCAAGCCAAAGCAGTGATGAGAGCAGGTAAACTTTCTTGTTCTGTTGTTTCAAGAAAAGCAGTAAGTAAACCTATTTGTTAGTTTCAAGGATGAATAAATTAATACAAGCTTGCTTCAGTTTTGAGTACGCTTTCATATCATATTTTGAAACTGTTGGTACAATTTGCTTAATATAAAGTTTAATACAAAGCAACTTTTCTATTCTCTCAACAAAATATGACAGCATGCAGCTACCTAAATTTAAATACATAACGAGATCATTGGTATGTTTTACAGAACACACAAGACAAGAATTATATGAATTATTCATCAAGTCCTTACAATTTATTGATAAAAATAGAGCTAACAACATACACAAACC
>JAOXYB010034996.1:0-13987 GCA_028565635.1 Phoronis ovalis | reverse complement strand
CATACAAAGATGGCTTTACAACTACAGAAACTACATCATATGATGGGCATCTGTCTGCACCCGCAGACCTCTTGTTGGATCATGCTGGACTGCGCAAAGCATTGTTAGTAATGATCATTTCCTAGTTCTATCCTTAGAATAAACCATTATACATCACATCAGATTAGGGTGCAACATGGTGGCACAACCAACATCTGCTTGCATAGCAATTGTGCTTACCGAGTAACTGTGGAAAGCAGTGAATTACATACTGCCATATGACAGAAAGTAGCAAATCAAAGAGTAACGTGATTAGCCAGAATAATATACTGCAATCATGTTTTTTTATATGTACTCCCAGCTCCTACTGTAGGACCCAATATCGAAAGGATAAGACACCCGGCAGAACTCCATTGCAGTTACCTTACTAAATACTGAGACTAATATTATCGATAGCATAGTGGGAGAAAACTTAGTTGGGAGAGCATTAGGCTAAACATTGTGGTTCAATCCCAGTTTTCATAAATTTTCTTTTTCAAATTCCTTTATCAACATTGCCTTTTTACTTTTTTATTCTTTATATTTTTTAATCCAAAACATTTGTCATGTCAAGCTTTGTGCTGGAAGCCATATAAGCATACTACACATTCTAGTTTTAATGTATGGTTGGATTGAAGCTACTGCAACTTCCAAATCTGTGTTTTTAGGGCCCAATATATTGTGTACAGTGGAACCCATTTGTAAATGATGTTTTCTTAAGCTGCAGTGCAGATTGGAGCATCAGACTATGGTTACAGGAGAGACCAAATCCTATTCTCAGCTTCTTCTCCTCAACGGTTAGTAGCAGTCTTTTAAGTAAATAATATTTTCGTGTTTTACAGGAATATGAATATCTATATGCAGAAATCCTATGATAAACATAAGCATAAGCATTGCATACTTTCGTTAACTCTATTTGCATTACACAACATAATAAAAATGTTATTGAACGTATATTCTAGAAAATAATCAGCAAAATTAATTCTAATTTTTTCTATCTTTACAGAAAGCCGTTCATGCTGTATGCTGGTCTCCTAAATCATCTACGGTATTTGCTTGTGTAAATGAAGGGGCAGTAGAAGTGTGGGATCTTAATGTTAGCACGTAAGTATTAGAAAGATAAATTACTAGTTTATTTAAAACTAAACAAAGGAAAATAAACAGTAATAATAATAATTTTTAAAATTTATAGTAATTAAGGAGTAGATATTTCACTCTTTCTAAAAATGTTGCTTTCATAAAGAATCTACTGGCAAATTTATATATACAGAAACTTGAAAAGATTTTTGTAGACTAAATTATTTTCAATATATTTAATGTATCAGCTTTCACAAACATTTCAGGCTATATTAGAACGATTTTACACCTGAATAGCAATCTGTTCATTTTGCACTTTGTTTTGTAGGCTAGATCCAATTATTGTTAATACACCTGTTGGTGGAGTAAAACTGACTACCGTAGCATTTGCAAGAAACTCAGATGTAAGTTTTTGAGAGCTGACCCTTTTCAGGGGGTTTTCCACGTGGAGTGTTGTCATTTTTTGCCATCAATCCTCCGCACTATAAACTATCAAGATTGTTGAAGTTTATGTCATCTATTGATATCTTATCAATATATGGAGATAAAATCCATAATTTAGCAGATGCATATTTTAAGCATTTCTTGTTCAAATCCATATTTCCTAATTGAGCCTAGCCCAGATGTTCACGGTCAGAAAGTGTTAGTCTGTTTTACATACTATTCTTGACTATTTAGCATGGATTTGTGGGTCATGTTAGTTCAAGAAGTATTACGACTCAAAAGATCTGCACACCCCCTTCCTCTCCTAGTCCATTTTCCAAGTTAATTTTGAGCAAAAAACATAATTTCCTCACTGGCAAAAAAACTGTTGTATTGATGTACTAAAATCGTTGCATTCGTTTTAGTCAGCTGTCTTTTATCAGATTAAAATAAGGCAGTGAGTAGGTCAAACCTCTACAGCTTGTTATGGTTAATTAAACACAGCATGCTTAAATTTCTTAGAATGAAATTATAAGAAACTGAATACCTTAGAATATACAATCATTCCTTCAGAAGAAGAATGTCTTTTTTTTGTTTGTAGAGTCTCTTAGTTGGTGATAGTGAAGGGCAAGTAACAGTTTATCAACTCCATGGAATGCCGCCAATACCAGATGACCAGAATGAACAGCTTATGAAGATTGTTCAATCCTCACTTGCAAGCCAGCTTCAGTCTAATACAGATGCCAAAGAAAAACAAGGCTAAAATAATAGAAATTCATTGAACGTTGCATTATAAATTATTTTAGTTGGTATGTTACTCTGCTTGATGTTAACAGTTACTTGTAAATCAACGGAATGGCAAAGTTAACTTAAGGCAAAAATTCACTGTTGAATCATCATGATATTATTACAGTAAAGTTGTCCCAAATAGAACTTTAAAAAAAAATTGTAAAGAGTTTCATATTTGTATATAATGTTTTTTTATTATTGTTTCACCAATGCTGTGAAATCATTATTAGGTCACAAAAGTGCCAACAAAGACTCCATTTATTTAAATTTAAACATCTTTGTATTTCTGTGATAAGCAGTTTTCCAATAAAATAAAAGGGTAAACTAAATATATGTATTATTTATTTCTTGTCCAAGCTTCATCAGCATACAGAAACATAATTATTTATTTTGTTCAATTGATTTTGCAAGGTACATAGTACTTTTATGGAACACAACACACCTTGTACAACAGGTATCTATTGAGTCTGGGGCCTTTAAGTGGAGAAATACCTGACATTTCAATACTTATAATGATTTCCCTAGATTATTTTCCGACAATGAATATTTTAAAAGAATTTTATCAATCTCATCTACATCTTCATACGTATTTTCTCCATCTTTTTCGGCCATTTTTCTTTGCTTTGATCTTTTTTTTCTGAATTCTCTAATCTCCTGGGCGGATTTTGCTGATCTATAGTCATAGTTGAATAGTCCAGGGGTGCTCTGACACAGCTTATAATATTCATCACATAATCTCGAGAATTCTTCCATTGATATGCAGTAAGGTTTAGTGTCTGGATCTATGTCAGCCATCTTTAGCAGTTCCAAAGAAAGAGGCCACTTATCTGGTGGGAAAAGTGTTCTGAAATAAACGTTTAAAAGTATGGATATATTAATTCTATCTTAACTTACAGTAACTTTAAGCACTTTGACCATCGAGAAATTCAATTTCAGAGGAAAAGGATCAATAGCATGTTCAAGTACAAAAAGAATACTGTCGAGAAAACAAATGCTATGGATATTTAGCCTATTACATAAATTTTAAATGCTTGGAGACTAATACTTACTGTGCCCCTTTCCTACAAGGTTTCTGTCTAAAATGGAAGATATGTCTTGCAATTTTTTCTACTACTTCGAATGGTTGTTTTATTAATGGTTCCTTTCGTGGTACAAAATGAACAACTGCAACATCTACTTCAGGCTTTGGAACAAAAGCTTTACCTAAAACATATCTACCATGATCAGTCTTAGATATATAGTTTTCTCCCACACTGCATTTGAAGTGCAACTAGTGTTATAATTTTTTCCTGTACTTTATTGAATGCAGTTCTTATATAATAGAAAGAGTCAACATTTTGCCATGTACACTGTCAGTAAAGTGATTACATGTTTCTTGATTTATACGATCTTCCTTCTTTGAAATTAATAACGTTGACCTGACAAAAAAATACAGTAACTGTCTCCCCTGCATTTCAAGTGGTAGTTGACACTAACAGCACGGAAACATGATATTTTTCAGAATATTTGTTTACACACTAGTCAGTTAATTGTCATATTGATACTCATTTTGTTACATGGACTACTTGTGCAGGGTGATATCTTAAGTGAATGGTATTTTAACCTATTTTCAGTTATGAACTGTACAAAATTGAAAACTGTTTTTTGGAGTATTTTGGGACAAATAAAGAGCAGCAATTGTGTCTGTGTGTGTGTGTGTGTGGAAATGTCCAAATGTGATGAAAATGACATTGAATGCAATGATGAACAAAATGCAAAGGTGACCTAAAATATTGAAAAGTCCAGACAAATACAATACAGAGGGGGGTAAGGGGTATTTTCATGCAGTTGTGAAAGGGCTAATTTTGTTTTCGTGCAGTGAGATTTAGTGAATTTTATTTTTGTGATATGGAATCAATGCATTCTCTGTTCACTGTCATTGGCATAATTTTATTTTGTAATTTGGGATTGCAATAATTCTGTTTCTGTGTAATGCGATTATCAATTTTTTATATCTGTGTAATGCGATTGTACCACTCTAAACCCCCCTACTTTGTGATTTGGGATTGCAATAATTTTTTTCTGTGCAATAAGACAATAATGTTTACTCACCTGGTATAGTAAATTTATGTTCGACTTCACACAGGTGTTGACACATAATGGATAAACGACATCTTTGTCTGTTAACAATAGGTGCAGTCATTCTTTCTGCAACTTCTTTCTGAAATGTCAGTGTTAATTTAACTCTTCCGAAATTCCAAGCACCACTTCTGTTTGATATTGCTTCCAGCCATTTGATAATTAATGGTGTTGAAACATTAAAAGGTAAATTTCCAATAATATGTAAATTTGGTGAGTAGTCATCCCAGGATTTTGAATAGTCTATCGGAAATATGCTGTCCATGTTAAATTGCAATATGTCTCCCTGATATATTCTTACACGCCCATTACTAGCTTCATTTAAAATCTGTAATAAAAATCAAAAAATTATACTAAGAGCAAATCTAACAATACGCTATCCAGGCTTGGTGTAAATAGGTTGATTTTTCTATAAGACCGTAGTTTACCTACAAATGTTAAATAAATTTAAAACAAAAAATCTCATCTTCTGACAGCAAAGCTGACAATGTAATACCTGATATGGATACAAATTTAGTTTTCTAACAAATGTTTGGTTTTGTCTTCATCTGTACACCTTAAAACAAATTTGCTTATAAGATTCGTGTATGTATTATATTCAACATAGAGTACCCCTCTGTTAGACAAGATTGCTATTTGTCCTCGTCATTAAAAATTAACAAGACACTTTTTTATAGAAGAGCATAACACATGTTTATATGCATTTAGGATATATATTAAGTGATAAAATGTCAAATAGGGCATAATGTATGGAATGCAAGTATATTACAGTGTAATATTCTTGAAAATGAACTTGAGAAGCAAGTAATTTTGTCACTTTATCCATAAACTGACTGGTTTTGAAACAGATTAGTCTGCTAAAGGGACATTTTTCAGTTGTCAGCCATGTTTAGAGATCCTTTACTGTCTCTGAATTTGCACATGTTTCCAATATTTTATTCACAAGTGTCACTTCAGAATATCACTATGTCAGGTACACAGCTAATATCACTTGAAATAATAGGCGTAGCATTTGTACTATTACCTCTAAGCTTGGCAGAAAACGTCGATCCTTTTCAATTGTAATGAGTTGTCTACAGCCTGCATTCAAAATCGACCTTGTAAGACCACCTGGTCCTGGACCAACTTCACATACTATGCCATCCCCTATTTTACCTGCTGTACGTACAATTTTGTTAGTTAAATTCATATCTAAGATGAAATTCTGTGCAAGGTGTTTTTGAGCACTTAATTTGTACAAACGGAGGATGTCTCCTATTGTTGGTAGTGGAGGTAGACGGAATACCTTGCTGGAAGCCATAGCAGTCATTAATTCACTCAGATTATGCAGCTGTAAAAGAAAAATATCACAACTAGGAACCTTTCTTGATTTTATATAACATAAATTAGGAATTAGGTGGGTAGAAAGCAAGACTTATTTTCTTTCTTTCATAATACACATTACGTGATAAAGGGTTATACATAGGGACGTACATTCTAGACCTGGCTTCATGACCCTACTACCATAGCATACAAATCCATTACCCCGGGGGGTACTCGACAGAAAAGTTGGTAGGGGTGTGCGGCCCAGGGTAAAAAAACTTGACCCTGTGGTAAATAAAGATTGATCACCAAAAATATACCCTGTCGTAACTGAAAACATGAAAAACATACCGTCCTAAATAACTCTCCCGAAAGAGAAACCCTGTGTAAAATTCACTTGTAAATTATATACCGTGTGGTAAACAAATATGGAAAAATTTACGAACCTTAATTTTGCATACCTGTCATAAATGCGCTTTCCAAGAAATACGCCCTGTGGTAAACAAATATTTTTTGAAATTATACGTACCTGTGGTAAATATCCAATAAGAAAAGTATACCCTGTGGTAAATAAAGGTTTGAGAACCATGAAAAACATACCATGTGGTAAATGCGGTAGATGCAAAAAAGGGGGCCTATTGGGCGGCACATATACAGAGTGACTTTGAATGGCAGTACCCCCCCCAGGCCATTACCACTCAGACCAATGCGAAATTTCCATCTTGCAGACTTTATTTGGCAAGAGTATTAATCAAGCGTCAAGTGGTAGATAATCCAAGTATCAGAGGAGACAAACAAAACAACAATTTTTGTTTACATTTTATATTGAATTCTTTGACACACGATGAGTGTTTTTGCAATAGGCCAACTTCTACTGGTTTTAACACTATCGGTAGTAGGGTCATGAAGTCAGCACTAGGGACATTCATGCTTTCATCATTCACCATTGAAAAAATGTCCCGTTCACCGTTCATGCAAAAAGTATATATACACCGGAGGCGGAGGTTACTAGTACTATTAAAAATATAAAAAAGCTCATTGACGTTGCCACTACATAGAAATTTCCGGGGAACTGTTTCCGCGGTAAAATGACTGAGTTTTGATAATTACATTCTATAGACAGCTTCAGTCTAAAACCGTAATTGCACTTCCTCTGAATTTTAAAAGAACACTAACGTAATACCCGGGCGTAATATAGTCCTAGCTTTATGACCCTAGTATCTTGCCTCTAAGGCATACTAGGCCTTAGAGGCAAGATACTAGGGTCATAAAGCTAGGACTAGGCGTAATACTGACCAAAAATTTTCTTAGTGGGTGCGGCCATCTTTGATATTTCGCGTGATTCTCGCAAATTCTAATACCATTGTATTCCAATTTTGGCATGCATTCGATACGTGTGGACTTTCATTATTTAGTTAAACAATAGCACAATAGGTTTCTTCATTTAAAATATTTTAAGTAGTTAAGCTTATATTAAATAATTGTATTGTTGCATGTCACATGACCTGTTTCGAGAGTACAAAAAGTTCAGAAACTGAAAGATGGCAGCGGGAAAGATGAACAGTGTAGATGCAGAAAACAATGAAGAAATAGATGATGAATCGGCTTCATTCAGTCAAACACACACATCTTGTTTTATAGAGGAATCGTCAGAGATTAGTATGAGTACATTTGACGGTGTATTTATGTTGTTGTCTTTTCTTACTTTTGTTGGAGATTTGCTAGCAGGTATTTTGTTGTATTTTTTTTGTTGACAGTTTGTTGATAGTATGATTTCTGAAATGTTGTTGGTTGTAAGCATTTAATGATGCCTAGAAGTTTATATGATTTTTCTTTAATGATTCTTGAACATCGCTAGGGACAATCAACAGGTCAAATAAGGTCGTAAAATCATTCGTTTATGTTGGAAAGTATTTTGCGTTTTTAATAAATGTCAAAAACATAATCTGTCTAACCTTTAAACTTCCCATCTGGTAACATTTTATTTAACTGCAAAATTTTGCTATTGTATAGAGTGTCTTTTATACTGTTATACCACTCTGTCAATGCAAAAAAATGAACTGCATAGATTATTATGTACATTGCATATTTTTCATAGAATTCACACCTTTTTACATTATCACCATTATTTTTTTGCTGTATACCCCTGTTGCTTAACAATTTGTACCAGTATAACAAATAGTTATTCAGTAAAATCTCCGTTGAAGTTTATATTTAGTATATGAAAAACATTTTGTAATTTCTAACACCATTGAATACAGAATTAATTGTTTCTGAACATAATATATTCTGTTTTAATTTAAATGATTAAAAAAATGCAGTTATTAGCAAAATTGCTCTTTCATTGTAGATGTTAGTGTTGCCATCCAGTATTTCACAGAAGGTCATGTTGCTTGGGCATCTTTGACAACAGTGTTTATTGTTGTCCCAGCTGTAGTCCTACAGATATTTAGTTTACGATGGTTTCAAAATGATAATTATCAAAGCAAATGCACACTGTGGACAATACATTTATTGTTATTAGGTCCTGTTTTAAGGTAAGATAAACAACGTAGACTATTTTCATGCAGTTGAATAATATCAGAGAATAAAAAGCCTAATTTATTTTTACTATATCTAAAAATATTTTCAGTATATTTTACCAATAAAGAATTTATTATTGTCTGAAGTGTTTGCAATCCAACCATTTCCGGAGCATTTGCAACCAGGCACTTAGTGCAGTTTTGTATACATGTTGCCTATCTATATTACATTTATTTTTTTTATAGATATATTTTAGTATTAAAAACAGCCATGAAAGCATGGAAAACCAAGCACGAAGATGATATATTGTCATTCTACTTGCAACAAAATGATGTGTGTATTTTGAGACTGTTCGAATCCTTTCTGGAATCAGCACCTCAGATTTTATTACAACTGTATATTATTTTAAATACTCCGGATGGTAACTGGTTAACAGGTGAATTTCACAGCTTTTCCATCATTTTTATTAAAGATCCCAAGTATTTATCTAGTATCATGGTATTTCTAAAAAGTTAGTTTAAATGATTAACTTTTTTAATGCTCAGCAAATACGTGTTGTGACACAAGTAGGTTCTTTCAGTTTCTCATCGATTGCAGAATTGTAGGAAATATAAGAATTACCTCGTAATGCACTGCAAAAGTGAAGCCGAGCTGGGCTTTGATTTTGCCTCTGATACCATACCTAAACTATGATTTAACTTACTTCATAGTACTTACCTAGTACTGTCTGCCTAGTAAAGATGAAAACTGAAAAAATTGTCAAAGCCTGTTACTATGGTGAAGCCATAATCTGGCAATGCATATGAGTATCAGCCAATCAAAGCCAAGTACAAAGCGTGACTTTCGCACTGAAACATCTAGAATTCCTAATTTGTTCGATTATATGAACACTGACACCTTTATATGTTTCAAAACTTATAGCAGTGATTGCAAGTTATACTTTTTTTCAGGTATTTCAGCTGCAGTGTCTCTTATATCATTAGCTTGGGCCATTGCTGCTTATACTAATGCCACGAGACTAGCATACCAAGAAAATTATAAAGTTTCCTATCCTGGGCTGATGGTTTTGTCATTGTGGAGATTGTTTATGTTAGCATCAAGAGTTATAGTTTTGGTTATTTTCACTGCTGCATTCAAAGCTTGGATATTCTTAATTTTAGGTAAAGTTTATGTACTGGCATTATGATCATAACTGAAAAATGTTGAAAAGCCCAAATTCCATCTTAGTATATAGTAATTTTAGTCTATTGCGAATATTCATGGAATATCACGAAATAAATTATTTTACTCCACTTTCAGTGATATTTAATCTTGAAAAAATTTCAAATTTAAGCTTTCATCACTGTTGTTATTTAAGCCCAAAATTTTTACAAAATGTGAAATACAAAGTAATAGATCTGTAGTTTAAAGTAAATTCTGAGCGCCTAACTATGAACTGGCTTTTAGTTCGTATTATGAGAAATGGAAAACAAACAGAACATGAAAAATCTGTTTTTTAACCCTCGCTGTATGAGCAGAGGGTATACAAGATTTGTCCAGTCTGTACATGCATTCTCCATAACACTGGTTAACATTTGCATTTAAGTCCATTTCTCACAAACTGTTAGGACTTCAATGATTTAAATACCTTATATACAGTAGTTGTATATTTACTTGTGTTATGTAACCATACCAAAATTAGGTTGCACTGACCTAGTTTGTATGCACTGTTGACGTTTCTAAATTTCTGGTTCACCTTTGCATTTGTTTTGTTTTTGAGTCATACTTCTGCGAGGGAATTTGTGTTTGACTAAGATTTAATTTATTTTTCTGTTTTAGGTTTTCACTGGTTGTTAATGTTTGTTTGGATAACATTGCAGAGAACTGACTTCTGCATTACATGGTTAGAGGAAAGACTATATAATGTCATTGTTGCTTTTATTTATTGCTTCTGCTTCTTTAATGTGAAGGACGGAGAAACAAGATGGCGAGTGGTTGGATTTTATTCCCTGATAATCGTAGAGAATACTATTTTACTTATTTCGTGGTTTGCTGTTAAGAACCCCCTTACATGGAGAGTATGGTCAACAGTTGCTGGTGTGTATGGAACTTTTGTGATAGGTACAGCATTTTGTTTTTAAAATGTGTGTACTACACACACTAAAGCATGCTGTTGTTTTGTTCATTAAACATCCTTCTCAGATTAACTGTGCTGTGACAAACAAAGCCCTACGAATAATGGGACATACCTATCAATATAAGTGCAAAAATTAAATTTTTTAGGGAAAATCTATAAATAAATTATATTGCTGTTATGTCGAAAAGTGGATGTTGAGTGACTTTTCGTTTAACATAATTTAATTTAGTATAATATTATTCAATTTTAAGGCTCTTTGTCTATTGTTTTCACATTGAAATATCATATCTCAACAGTGTACACCTATTTATTTTATTTATCAATACAGTCTACTTTTTTGATTTCAGGACTCATCTGTATGTTGATTTACTATAGATTTTGTCACCCAAGTTTAACAGCACAAGTTACACTGAATAAGGTAATGTGTAAATAATGTGGAAGCATTAGTTGTTTCAGGTTTTACCCAGCAAGAGAATGTGGCAAGATTCTTAGACCACCTTATATTTATATGTAGTCTCAAAATTAATTAGGAAACTAACTACACATTATCCATGAATTGTATCTCACAGGCTAAAGGACAAGAGATACAGCGTGACACTGTTATATGACAATAACTTTCTTCTCAAATTTTCAAAATTGAAATGAAGGGATAGACGTGTAAAAGTATACATTTGTAGATAACTATGATCTTTAAGAAGTATTATTATTTTATATCAGTCTGCACTATATCTTTTGTAGGCTTCTGGCAATGAAAGAACTTTAAGAGGACAAACTATGATATCAAGGAATGAAAATGCACACCGCAGGTGCTCTGGTGAAGTTCCATGTGACTGTGTATGTGAAGATTATTTGGAACCACTGCAAAATTGCAGTTTAGAGCCACATTGTGATCCAATCAACTTGTCTGCATATTATGATGAAAATGGGGTAACTAAAAGACCTTTAATACTCACAACTGCTAAGCAGTTTCGAAAACGAAAGCATTCAAGTAGATCTCGGACTTCAGAAGAAGATTTTCTCGAAGTAGAAATGCAAACATTTGAAGGAGCTGTTGGTGGTGAAGATAATAGTAATGATATTGATAATCAATGTTCCATTAACACTTCAACTGAATTTGAAGAAACTACTTTATCACATCCCTCTAAAAGCCAGGAAAGCTTGAATTCTAATGATACTTTAGAAATGCAAAAGATTTGCAATGCGCAATTTCTAGAAAATTCTACAAAACAATTTCAAGAAGATAGCCATGACTCACATAAATATTTTGAACTTGAACATGAGGAAATAATTCCCAAGATTGATTTACAAGATTTATTAACTTATGGTGCTGAAAAAACTAACGATCCAGGTGATTTGGATTTGAGTTCGAGTTATGTCACATGCAATCCTCATGACAGCCTTGAAGAATTAGAAAACTTAGCCAGATATCTTGCCTCATCCAGTCTCATTGAAAGACACAGGTCTGGTGATGAATATAACACACGGAGTCCCGAAACAAATCCAGGTGCTTCCAACCATTTAATAATAAATAAAAATAATTATGAGAATTCGTCCATTGATTCCAATTTGGAGGAAAAAGAACAAAATATGGAAAATAGTGATTTGTCCCTAGCTAGAGACAGATTTACAACACAGCAGAATCATTATATTTTTATCTAGCAAATAAAGTTGTATTTATATTTAATATAAATAATGTATACAGTTTTTAAAGTGATGCAGATTATTTATGCTAATGTAATGTGTGCTGTTTTCAGCATCAGACATTTTGAAGTGCATGTTGTATCATGTTGTATTGCTGAATGCTTTGTAGTTGTTTGCATTTTGTGTTTGTATTTATTATTCCACGTCCACATGTTATGATCCGGTCTACGTCCACACGTTATAAATCGGTCTTTATTCTACGTCTACATTTTATGAAACTGTTTTTTCTATACGTCCATGTGTTATGAAACATTTGTTCCTTCTTGAACACAAGGTCATTTAGATGAATCTATTCAGATTTGTTTGTTGCTGGCAACTATGTGATGTAAGATATGTCAATATCACCAGAGTAATAGGGAATTGAGTATGCAGCTGGCTCGACAACAACTTCAGCAAAAGTTTTGATGTTTGAACTCCATTTTTTGCTTGATGAACAAGCATGTAAAACAATGAAGTATTTTTAGACATATTTATTAGCATCTATATTATATAGCGCACCATAACAATTTTTATTCATTTTATGTAACAGTAAGTGGTTATATTTACATTTAAATCCCACATATCAAACTTCAGTTTTATACTGTAAACAGAAATCAGTAGTTTTGTTGGTTTCAAGATTTGTAGGGCACAATTTTTTACAATTTTACAGATATTGTAATACATATATATAATATAATGTTACTAAATAAACTTGAAACCCTTTCTATATCCACCAGCCAGACTTACAGCAAAATCACAAATCCTCTTTATAGCATTGTCCAAGTTTATAGCAAGATTTTTTGGCATATTTCCTTCAATCTATTAATTAAGATTGCATTTTTGACTGCAGTCACAGAGAAAGCAGTTGCCAGATTAAATAGATTCTTGTTTAATAAATGTGGATTCGGCACTTGGTAAGACTTCAATCAGTTTTACCAAGCAAAGTAAACAGTAGTCAGCTGCATCACAATCCTGCGGAATCGTTTATCTGTTCATATAACAAGATGTCCCCATCTCACATTATTCTAGTGAATATGTCTAGTTATTCCCAGTTCTCCCAGTCATCATCATCATCCTGAAAAGCCGAAAGTTTAAATTTGTTAACTTGCTAATACAAGATTATAGACTTTTTATAAAAAATTAAACCAGAAAAATCTTCAATAATTTATCAATTCTGTTATCCGAAAACTTTAGTTATACAGTAACAGAAACAGATGGTTCATTGCACGGATAATTTCAGGCAGGAGTTTCAAAGTAGTATGAGCAGTTTCATAACATTCGAATACACTAATTTTAAATTTCTATGAAACATTTTATAAAGTTATAACCTACTGTGGAATAAATGGTAGCCATCTGTGACAGATGCACCATTAACTTTGTATATGAGCCATACTGTTTATAGCTAGAGATTATTATGGTAGTCAATATAAGATTTAAGATTCGCATTGAATTTCCCAACTTTCTTGAATCTGCAAGATGAGCTTTGTGTACCAGGCATACACAAGTACCTCAGATTTGAAAGCATATATAGCAAATATTATCATATGACACTACTCGGGTTGCGTTTAAAATCAGGTGAACTTTATCTGATAAAGGTATTGTTTGATTTACAAGTTAAGGGTACTACAGGCAAATAAAATAATTACATCTAGGTTGTCCTTTTTATTTGCTATTAAATCCTCTGTTTCTTGTACTGCTTTTAAATCATCTTCAGTAACTTCAAACTCTTTCTCCCAGTCATCATCCAGGCTAATGGATTCTAATAACAAAGTAAAAGTAACGTGGTTATACAAACAAATTGTGTTCCTTTATTTAAATAAACAAGACATTTGTCATGTCTAATGCCCATCCAATGTGTAGGATATTTTAACATTATTGTTTTTTTACATTAGAAAAGAATAGAATACATCATGCATTATAATCTGGTTTATCATTGTGGGG
>JAOXYB010034985.1:0-13988 GCA_028565635.1 Phoronis ovalis | reverse complement strand
TTATAGGCGACTTAGGTTACTGGGCCGGTGTAATTGGCTGTACGCAGCTTTATGATATAGCTTTATCTGCAGATGAGTTGAGTGAAGCTGGACAGCTATGCTTGAAATACAGCAAGTGTGAGTATAGATTTAACCCTATTCACTAGTTTATCTATCCTTCCATTCTTCCATGCACCCATCTACCCATTTACCCACTTACCCATCTAACCACCCATCCACCCACTCATCCATCTATCCATCCGTCCGTCCATCGTCCGTCCGTCTGTCCGTCCGTCCGTCCGTCCGTCCGTCCGTCCGTCCGTCCGTCCGTCCGTCCACCCATCCACCCACACATCCACCAATCAATCCATCCATCCATCATCCATCCATCCATCCATCCATTCATTCATCCATTCGTCCATCCGTCCATCCGTCCATCCGTCCATCCGTCCATCCGTCCATCCGTCCATACGTCCGTCCGTCCGTCCGTCCGTCCGTCCATCTAACTTTGAACCATCCATCCATCCATACAGTAAAGTACTAAATAATATTTTTAAGGAACTGTATGGCATGGGATGTTGTAGTTATGGTGTTTTCTGAAAACATTACCCATCGACTGAGTGGTAAAACAGATACTAACATAATCGAAATATTGCGCATCCGCCAGTTATTTATTATTGTTCTTAATTTGACGCTTTTGAAGCAGTTGCAATATTGACCAGTATAAATTATATAGCATGTAGCCTCTATCACACGACACCTGGTGGACAGTATGATTAAATGCAGACGTATTTCCGAATAAGAAATCCACATTCATTCGATTTCGATGCATGTTAAAAACTTAAAACTCGAAAAGTTTGTTTTGTCTTTACAGTATCGATTGTTATGATATATAAACATTATAAAAGCCTACATGTTAGGATTGCGCTCAAATTTCTTGACTTTTACATGACATCTGATATACCTGAATGTGGGCTGGGGCAACCAAATTCAAGATTTCCCACGAAACGTTTAGAGCCGTTTAGATAATTTTTGTCTTAATACGGGTTGTGTACATACAGAATGTGTGTTCTACCATAAGCAAGCATTTTTTTACACTGACACATTTATGAAGAATAGAAAAATTATTAGTACTTATTATAGTAGAGTTAGGCCAAATGTGCAGATTCGTGATCAACTGATGGCTCGCAGTATTAATATACAGTGTTTAATAGTGATTGATTGAATAAGTTCCTCCATATTTAAATATTGATGCTTTGTGTACTGAAATGTTGAAAACTAAAACTGTACGTAACCAGAAAAATCTTAACTGTCCCATAGTGCATCCTGTACATGTCTTAAAGGAAATTAACAATATCAATAATTTGTGCTGCTTGTTTCTATATTTTGCTTTTTATATTTTTCTTTGTGTACGAGTGCAGTATAATCATTAATACTGTTACAACAGAACATCACACCAAGATCTAAACAACTAATTATAAGTGACATTATAAAAACATATAATCTATATAGCATGTTTATGTTTTCGTTACTCTATTTCTTGTATTAAAGATTTTACAATTCGAAGAAGGTATTGAACAAATATGCTTGAGAAATAAACAGATGTGTACTAAAATACAGAGTATCTTAACAGAAGAAACAAAACAAAATTGATGCATAGAAATATTAAACCATTTATATACATTTAATAGTTAATATGTAAAAACACATTTATTGGGTTGCCAACTTGTAAATAGGTTGTCATTAAAACACGATGAGAGTATACGTACGGGCAGTATAAATCGTCAGAAATCCGCTAGTTTAGAGTATAAGGGGAATAATGGACACGTTACTACTTAGATCTAGTACTGAATAAGCGTATAAACACCAAGTCTAACATGTTAACATCCACCAGCATCCACCTGTGTTTCCTAGGTAAGAAAATACTTTGTTGTAGCTGCTGTAACGTTATAGAATATTTCTAAACAAAATCAAAAAAGAGTTGTCAGTTGAAAAAAGTTTTTGACACTTCTGGGAATGCGGAGGATAATAATTCGGGCGTAACACAAACTCTGATATAGACTTGTTATTCTTACTTTGTAAAGGATGATGGTCAGAATGTAGGTTTTTGGTATGTACTATGTTATTTATTGTCTAATCTGCTTAGCAGGTATTGTTACCGGAGCCATACAAAAACCTGTTGGGTTTTGGACATTAAATAAAGCTCACAATGGAACTGACTTTTCTGGATATGAAAACCATGCTCAGTTGCGCAATATGTTATCAGTGAACGGGCTTTTTGGCAGAGAAGATAATGCAGTAATGTCGACCGGTAAAAATACATCATATGTATACATTTTTAATGACGGTGATTTAACAGTTAAATCATTTACATATATTGGATATGTTAAAGCAGATTTATCTAAATCCTCAATGGGTCCCATTATGCAGTGGTTTCATCCGTCAGACAATCCTGGTATGACTATCCGGAATGAAGGGGCAGTTGCTTCGCTTTTTTCCGACTTTGGATATTTTACTCCTTTCGTTGAATCAAATAACTTTTTTGAGCATGATGTTTGGATTCAAGTGAGTATAACATTCAACGACACAAGCAAGAAATGGATCGTATATAAAAATGGTCAAATCTTACAGCAGAAGACTGTTAGCGCAAACCATAGACCTAAGTCTGATGGTGACATCTTATTTGCATATGATCTTACCAAAACTAACGGAGGACACTGGCCCGGCGCAATTGGTTGCACACAACTGTATAATACGTCGTTATCTGCTGATGAGTTGAATGAAGTCGGACATTTGTGCCTGAAATATAGCAAGTGTGAGTATTCATTTATTTGATTATGCCCAGACCACCATTTATTGATCCATCCGTCCATCCATCCATCCCATCGGCCCATCCGACGGTCCGCCCGTCCGCCTGTCCGCCGTCCGTCCGTCCACCCATCCATTCGTTCATCATTTTCATCTTATCCAATACATTCATCGGTTCTAATATAACAATAGATTTGTAACCGCTTTTGTACTGGATTTTTCTACTTTTTGTAGCCACACCCGCATCACTTGAGATACAAAAATTCCAGAAAATGTCAAGCATCGACGGATATTGTATTGTTCCACAGAAAGTATTTAGCGTGTTTTACGGCGATTCATTGTTGTCATGTTCAAGAGAATGCCAAATTAACAGCTGGTGTTTTGCTTTCAATGTATTAAGAGATGGTACAAAACGTAGATGTGAATTTAGCAGCAGAATACCGGAATTTTTTGCTAGTGAGGACTTGGAAGTGAGACCTGGTTGTAAAGTGTATAAAATGACATAAGAAGATTTAGCGTTTTCCCGTGTGAACTGTATATGTCACCTTCTGTCTTTCTGTACTCTTTTAAAACTGTTAGTATTCTAAAAATACATTTTACTGAAGTGTTATGTTCAATTGGTAATTCTTGATGTTTTCAATAATAAAGAAACAATGTATTTATGATCACAAAACGTGTCACACCTTTTTTTATGTTACAGTAGGTTTCCGAGTTATGCTCTTCCATATATACAAAATACTAGTTTGTGATGCGATAAAATGACGTCAGGAAAATCTGAGTAACTGTCACAAACCAGTATATTTAGTACTTTATCGGGAGTAGGTTTCCGAGTTATGCTCTTCCGTATATACAAAATGCTGGTTTGTGATGCGGTAAAATGACGTCAGAAAAATCTGAGTAACTGTCACAAACCAGTATATTTTTTTTAAATTTTTTTTTTTAGTATATTTAGTACTTTTTCGGGAGAGCATAACTCGGAAACCTACTGTAACGGTTAGTGAGCGAACAAGGATTCAATACAAATTTACCAGAGTCCGCTAAATCCAACTTCTATATACAATTATAGTTATAACCTTGACAATTCATAATTTTTATAATCAGGTATTCATGTGCATTTACGAATGGCTAAACGTTGAGGACTATAGAGTTATATTTCGTGAAACAAGAATAAATTTTAATCCTAATTTACTAATCACGAATTATGTGTAATATGGAATGTCTTGAAATAACTCACAAGAAATGTGCTGTCTCACATCTTTATTTTACCTTTAGCACTTTTAAAACATAAATATTTCCCGATATATAGCTAAGTTTAATATCTGTATAAGAATCGCGAGATACAAGCTGAAATACTCCAGCCTTGTAATACTCATCCAAAGCACCTTCCAGCTCTGTCACCGCTTCAGTTCGCGTTCGAGAGGTCAAGTTCAAGTAGGTCCAGGTTCCGATTGGAGAAATATCCAAGGGGGTTAAATTTTTGGCAAATATGTCGAAATCTGTATGGTTGTTGGGTGGTAAATGGAACGGTTTTCCTAAGATATATGTGTGATGCAAGTGGACCGAGAGAGATTGGCGCTCAGCGTATAGATGTTTTTAACAAATATATTTGAAATCGTACATTTAACATTGCTATGTGGACGAGACTTCCTACTGTTGTGTGCTACCTTAGCCAAACCAAATTTTTAGCAAAAAAAATAGCAGACTCTATCCGAGTTTTAGCAATAATAGAGATGTAGCAATTAAAAAAATTAATGTTTTTCCTTTATCATGCCGGAGCTACTTACACAAGTTTAAGATGTAATAAATCAGTCCGCATCAATGCCATCAACTGTTTGATCAGTTATTGTAGAAACCATGCGGTACTCGACCCTAGGCATCAGTTCAGTTTTCGAGCAGCCATTTTGGAACTTACATCAACACCAGGGCATCAACACCATCAATCCGGGTAAATCCTAGGAAATTTAGCTACAAGATTAAATAAGAGCAGGACTGGTACATTATGTGAAAATTTAGGAAAATCACTCTATATGCAGAAATAAGTTGTATGTTCTAATGTGCGAATCAATCTGACAGTCTACGAGGCGAAACGAGCGACTGGTAGAGTGGGAGTCTCAACGAGCGACGGAGTTAATGATAATAAATGTATGCTTCCTTGCAAAAGTTATACAATGCAAAAAATAGTTCGTACACAAACAAGTGGCGTGGTATTATACATAATTTATGATCAATAATATTACAAAACTGTCTCTTTGTTCGCGCATTCTCTATAGCACCTCGGGTACCCCTTTGGTGAACGTTTACACAATTGACCGTATAGCTGTAGTATTAAGTTCAATTCCTCCGTGGGCGTTCTTATCACTCCAACTATGCTTTAATTACGCACTTCGTATCAGTTTTGCAGTACATCGTGCACTGATTATTTACCGATTATGACACTTTTGCGATATAAACCGTGTAGGGTTATCAAAATATAAATTTAAATCCTTAAAATTATCAAAATGCGTACTTAAGTGCGCATCCGTGTTCCTTGTAAATTATACTAATGACACTATGTTAATATCATAAGTGTTTGAATTAAAGGGACTACGCCAAAATTATATATGGTATGTAGTTCAAACGGATGTCTCAGGATGATAACAAGAATGTATAAAAAGGTAAAGAAATTCTGGACTTTATCAGTTAAATTTGAAGCGTCAAATAGAATTGTTGGCAAGTTCACGAAATGTAAGTATTTTTGTAATTTTTTTACTGTTCATTGAACATTTCATGTTTTTCCATCCATTGCTCATATAGACAGTTTCGAACAAAATATATATATATATATATATATATATAATCTGATTTTTTCCATTGTAATTTGCATTTTTTTCAAATTTTGTATTTTCAGACATTTTTGAAAATGTTGAAGACTATTGCATTTATTCTGGCCGCAGTCTGCCTGTATACAATTGATGCGACGCCTATCCATTCTCCACATAGTGAGTATGACATACACACCTTGTAAAACCTGAGACTGATGTACCTGTAACTAGTCTCAGGTACTGCTGGTGCATCACGTGCTAGTTTGTATCGCCCTGTATTTTGCACATTAAACACCCAGTCAACCAATGGCTTTTTATAACAGCTGAGAATAGACAGATTTAAATTTCATCCTTTCCCAGAATTGTTTATATCAATGTAAAGTGCAGTAAAGTTAGCATTAAAAACTGGAAGTGGGATTAACAAATTTTGGCACTTTTTATGAAAAATTGTTATGATTAGTTAAAGATGAAGCTGTGATTTCCTTGCTCACTATTATACTCTCTAAGTGGTCATTAGTCGACGGTTATTCCAATTTTTTGTAATGTTATTGTCTTCATGAAAAATCGATCTCTAATATATACAACGTAGTTGTGAATGAGTATATTTGTTATCGAATCGCTGAACTTAATGTTAAAAGTGCAATTGCTGTTTTAAACTTGATAAATCTATTGTGTTCTTATTTCCATTGTGATTTCATATCGTTTTGTATGTTGCAGCACAATGCCAGACTGGTGATGGAACGTGTTGCATCCAGAATGGGAATGTATATACGCTAATACCGGAGACAAACTGCGTCAATTTTACCCAGGAGAGCCTTCAACACGACCCACCGGTACTTACATTGCAGACATGCGGTGAAAACACCGTCTTTGATGTTAACAACTGCGTATGTAACTGGAGTGACCAAGTAACATGTCCTCCTGATAATACCTCGTCTCCGGCTCCTGCAAAAACAGGAGACGATTTGTTGTTGTCAAAACTAAAAGCTTTAGTTAAAGAATATTCACAGTCATAATTTACGTTGAATTATTATGATGTTTCTCATCATTTTGTAATGGTTTTTTTTCTATTCATTTTTGTGTACACAATGTATATAGCAATAGTTGCATTTAACTTTCGGTAGACCCAGGCACGAGCAAGATCGATCGAAAATTGTAGTCTTTCCATCATACTCCTAGTAAACGTACTGTTTCTGAAATGTGTTGCATACTATTTCTTATGACTAACCAATATATATAGGTTCACATTTTAATATATTGAACACTTCATAATGTACGAAATCGATAGATATACAGAAAAATTCTAGTACATTATTTACAGATATGCAGCTGGTCTGCTGATAAGTGCGTAATTCGTGATATTACATTTATTGTCCATTGGATGGCATTTTAAATGAAATACCATCAAGCTGAACTATTTGTATACACTAAAATGGTAATTATTGATCTTGATTGCATTCCAAATGTTCATGGTTAGTTTACATTCGTCTGCAAAAATACGTACTACAATTTAAACGGAGTTTTGCACAACATGAACTGTAAGAACATGTTTTTTAATCATACACTTACAACAATTTTAAGACTGATTAAATTTTCTGTTCTATGAAAATGTGATATTTTTTATACAACTTTCTAAGAATTTTTTATAATACAATTAAAGTTAATGAAATTATAAATATGTCTGTAGTGTACAAATAACCCGCCAGGGGTACCCCAATGTCAATAACATTAACCACTATTGATGCAGTGCTTCTAAAACAAATGAAAAGTTGTCTTTGTCCAGGTTTAAACATTAAACACTGTTTGGAAAGTGAATATTTAAAAAGTATTTAAAAAGTGCTTATAATGTGTTGTACATACAAACTTATAGAACAACCGAAAATGACAATATAAACGTATTAAAAGCTTCTGAATTAACGCCACGTTCATCACATAACAAATCGACAGAAGATGTCCAGCATCAATATGACTGATAACAGAATTATGTTAGATAAGTTTGATATTGCTTTATTACACAAGTCTCCATGACAACCGCACGTTGTGATAGCTCCACTTCCATACATACTGTCAACGCGTTCGTAAAAACAGTCGGTCTTTGCTGCCACTGGCAGACATTGACGCCTTGTTGTCACTACATCTAGAAATAAATAAATAAAAATATACATTCAAATTATGAGTTTTAATTCACGTACTCGTCTTTAGATCGCAAGCATTTATTAATGGAATAAGTAGCAAATCGTAACACACCTAAATACAATAATTGGGAATATTGCCGCTATGAAGCTAACTCACCATTGACCTCAGTTATAACCTTATAGCATCCATATTGGCAGTAAGTCCAGCTGGTGCCATTAATGAAAGGATCACTGCAGCTGTTCTCTATCAGAGACGTAGATGAGCACGAGTGGCAGAGATGCCCTGAAAATTAAAAAGCACGCATGCGTATATCTAAGTTTAAAAGCTGCACAGACACTAGTACCAGTTATCATGCCTTCCTAATAATTTTAAAAAATAAATAACAAAAAAATATCAGAAGCACTTAGAGCAAGTCTATCTTTTCTGTTCTCAGTGTTCTGCTCAATTTAACTATCTTCATGCTATGGTGATGTGATTTGTTAACATGTTTTATTGAAGAGCTAATTAACTTTAAATATTTATATGCATGTGTACAACAACGTATTCCACACACCAAGATATAGGTACACTGCAGAAGTTTGGGTTTTATCCCTTCTAATTATTTTCTACGTGTTTCTACATGTACCATTATGATATATTACGAACAAGTTACAGGGTAACTTCCAGAGTGCGTACCCTCTAAAGTTTTATGCTGATTCTAAAGTAAAAGGTATCTATTAGAAAAATGTATACCGGCACTTACAATTGTCAATGACGCAACCAGCTACTGCCGATTCATCAGATGCATCGGAACAGTCCTGATAGCCATCACACGTGTAACCCATAGGAACGCATTTCCCGGTGCCGCAACGGAAACCACCGTTAGAGCAGCGAACTAGAATGTCGAAAAGAAACTTATACTGCCGTAAATTCATATTAATTAAAATTAATAAAAATTTTAAATGATATGGTTTTGTATCTATATAGCATATTCTTATGTTTTTAAAATACAAGATATCTTTTTGGTGAACAATAGAAAAAAAAGAAAGAATATAGGAAAAATAAATATAGTACGAGTTGATGATCAATTTAAAGTTTTATGCCTACCTGAACATTTTGCTCTAGTAGTTTCATCACTATAATCTCCACACTGATTAATGCCGTCACAAAGCTGAGTTCGTGGAATGCATACACCGTTAGAGCAAGTATAGTAGTAAGTCCAGTCACAGACAGCATCCGCTGAAAATATCATAAGTTGCCTAATATTCTCATATTCTTCTCTAAATATTCTCTAATATCGGGCTACATTTACGCGATGCCATGTAAATTCAAACATACAACTTACATAAAACTCTAAGAATGGTCGACAATTAAACTTGCGTCCTAATACTTTTTTTTACCTGAAAATAATTTATTCGTTTGGTGTTTTCTGTTACATGAACCAAAATTTATTAGTAATTAGTACCTGCTGGTAAAAGTACGAAGAAAAAAAGTGTGAATCCTGTTTTCATGTCGTCAGTTTAAAAATTAAAAGACCTTTATTAATTTCTACATGTTTGGTGCTCCACAACGTAATAAGTGTAAATATAGAAGAACTGTTTGACAGCCCTCTCAAAGTAGTTTAGCCTGTTACACTATGGTGACATAGTAGCGTTGATAAGTATCGAAAATTTATTAAACAAATGTTATCACATAAGTAAATGTTACGGGATGATAACCGATGCCGTACTGAATATATCCATGTATTGTATAAGTTTATTATATAATGCCATGCTATCTGTGTAAATATAAATTATATATATTAGGCTAAATATTAAATTTAAGCTTTGGACAGATGCATAATATTATATTATATCATACCAACTGTTCACGACGCATATACACGCACCAATTTAATATTCAACCTAATATAATATATATAATTTACATTTCAACAGATAGCATGGCATTTTATAATATACGTATACAATCTAGTCTCGAGCATGCACTTCCAAAAGTTTAAGCTTGACTTCCCTATTCGATTTAATCACTTTTATCAAAAAGATATCAACAGGAAATACAATGATTGCAAGAGAGAAATAACTTTATATCAGATAGTTTACGTAATACAATGATACAATTTTGTATGCCATCATGAATTTAAACATTTAAAAGCGGACAACGTAGAAGTGGGGTGTACACCTGCACATGCACTGCTTGTAATGTTTAACCATATTAAATTATTGTATATGAATATCGATCTTTCGTCAAGTTTTATTGTCAACAAATTCAAAGCATCACTCTGTTGTACGATTTAATTATTTAAATCTTACAAATCGCTGCAAATTGAGAAAATGAGAAATTATCCTATGTAGATTAAGATAATTTGTACTGCCTGACCTGAAACTCTTACTTAGGGCCTGCTTGGGGCACGTTTCAGTTGACCAAAAAATCCAATTACGGGACATTGCTTAGCAAATTCCCCGGCAAAACTCTAACGAATATTTACTGTTGCATCCACAACAATGAGTAATTTGATAAAACATACGCTAATATACGATCGGAAACCACGCAAAGTACGATTTACATGGAGCAACTAGAAAAACGTTCCACGTGTTTTAATAAAGAACTGATATCTCTAAATCTTAGGCTGGCAACTCTATGTACTTTTGTATGTCCATTCAGCCAGTTATAGATTCGTGATGTAAATATAAGATAATCAATTAATAAGAATTTTTATTAATAATTTACATTCCTTATTAGTCTTTTCTTTGAATAACATCCGTTTCTTATTTCCCATACCAATGAAGTTTGCTCATCTTCAAAACTAGAACCGCTAGTAACTATGGTTACAACATACGAAAGGTGTCTGCATAAACAAAGTTGCGCGATAGCGATTAGAGAGGGAGAGTTGCAATAAAATTCTAACTATACCTGGTTTGTCAATCTCTTCGACAGTTAGCTTTCCAGAGATGATGAAGACATACAAATGGTAATTAAATTCTATACTTTCATTACTCTAATTTTTCAGGAATTTTATTTATATATATTTTTCCATACATGAGCATGTGGCATAGAGTGGCACAGTTAATGCTGCCGCTATCATCCTAGAATTGGAGTACATAATACAGTTGCTCTAATATATAAGATTTAAAACCTATGAAAATGTAAAAAAATAACCGACCGTTTTATATATCAATATTCTTTGACAACTAACGCTGAAAGGCAATCGCTTATCTATATTTATGGCCGGATTTTTGGTAAGTATATTTTTACAGGCGTTCTGAAGTTATAACCGATAGAAAGGGAAATAAAAACAGTTTGTTGGATAAAATATATGCAGTAACTTAGTACAGTAAAGGATGTTCTCAGGCTATATTTCCTTTTATATTTGTATAAAAACGAGTTTATGCAGATCCTTAAATCAGAAAATTAAACTAAACTGGTGGAACAGCTAAAAAATCTTGCAGTAAAACAGTCTATTTTAACAAAATTTTGAGTTTGAATTAAATGATGCCATACAAGAGAATGAACATTATGAAAATATATGATACAAAGGAACTAGAACGCTGGCTAAATAAAACTCGGTAAGGTATATATAGCAAAAATACAGTTCACTTACTGATACATAACTAATTATAATTAAATATGTAAATTTCTGGTAAACATGTGTACAAAAGTTGAGTGTTTATTTCAAATTTTTATTGTGTCACATCTCGAGGGTAAAAGAAAATCTATAGAGAAATTAATTAGCGAGGTAAGCAAAAAAATTTATTGAAACTTGTTTTTGTTCTGATATTTTTGCGTTTGGCGACGAGTTTTCTTCTCATAACGAATCTTATGAAATAAAAGAGTTTTCTCGAACTCTTCATTTTTTTTTTTTTCTTAAAAGTGGTATAGCCGTCTACGTATAGATATACTTAGTTGAAATCGTGACAATGTGCTGTATGAAAATTAAATTGAAGTTATTAACATTTTCGTTAACATTTGCAGACCAAAAATGCCACCGAGAAAAGTTTCAAACCATGGCGAATCCTTGAAATACGACGGCGTTATAAACGATAATCTCTCACGATTTCGAACAGAAGCGAGTGATAACTTCTTACGTCATCGAAGTCAAGCTAAACTTTTGGGAAATAACATACAATATTTAGACGTATCCTTAGAAAAAACATTGAACACTTTAGATTCCAATTATCATACAAGCAAATCCAGGTATGAAACGCAGCGCAAGAAAGTGACTGCTGAACTCGAAAGGTTGAAATTTGAAAGTTTGCAAACGGGATGCGGACGTATGATGACGTCATCACTGCATCATGGCACCGTCAGAGCCAAAAATAAAAGTTGTAAATCAACAAATTTTGGAGAAAATGATCTAGACTCAACATTACAGATTAACGAATCACAACTACCGGTATATGATAACGGTGTTGGTGCAATATATAGGCAAAATAATAAAGACAGTAAATTTCCAAAAGCAGTTAAAGTAAACCACGCGAGCTTTAACAGGGCATGTCGGGAAATTGAAAGGGAGAGAGATAAAAAACTGATGCTTCAAAAGTCTGAAAGTAGGCGAAATTTAGCAGAACGTCTGAAAGGCCATAAAATAGTGTTTAGTATTGATGAAATTAACGAAGGTATATGCTTTGGTCCTGCGTATGAATACAGGACAGTTTCAACTAAATCATTGAAGAAATTGAAATCTGTAATAAAAATTGAGAATGATGAAACGTCTGCTGGTTCTAATACAAATCTACCAGAGATAGGTGTTCAGTCTAAAGATGCATCTTCCGATGTGGATAAGATTACACCAAATATAAGGAATCGTCTGCTTAGTCGTCTTAAACGAAAAGATACTATGTCTTCACTAGTGCTGCCATCAGTTGTTGAAGAATCGGATGAAACCGACGATGTATTAAAAAAGGCGACAAAATTTCCTCTTTTAAATCCCAAAGATGATTATATTTTTGCAGATCTGGAAAATGAACAAACTCAAAAGGGATTTGCTAAAACCCCTTTTATGAGATCTGCACCACCAAAACAGATAAAAAAGAAAATAATGAAAGTTGTTACACTTGCTCATATTATATCGAAATTACAAGTTAGGAAATTAACTGCAGGCGACCAGGAAAGTAATTGGGAACCCACTGATGACATTTCCAAAAAAAATAGAAATTTGCATAACAAGTAGGCAAATTAGAATAGGCAGTAAAACAGTACACAATCCTAAAAAACGTTTTCAACGCCAACAACAGTGGATCTGTACAAATAACATCGCAGAAAAACGAGGAAAGAAAACTTATTGGATTATACATTACAAGTACTGTATATTATATCTGTGATATATATTGGCATTTAATCAAACATATTAATAAAAAGAATTATAATTAATTCTAAATATAATTTTTATTTGATCAACATTTGTGCGTACGTCGATTTATAGTTAAGTTTGCCATTTTCTATCACGTGATTTTATTGGGATTGCTCATTGATTCATTATAGATTTAAAATATTCGAAACACTCAGACAAACACTGAATTAAGTATTTATAAATCACAATTTTTCTTTCTGATTTCTTTTCTGTCAAAGCAAACAAGGAAGACATGAATGCTAAAATATTAGAATGCTAAAATACAATACTGGTTTCATAGCTTCCCCTAACAAAATATAAATAACACTTATATTTTGAATAACACAGTCATATAATTATATTCGAAGAACATATAATTATGATAAGGGAAGGTTCACGCTATGAAATCTCAGTGTATCGAATCGTTTATTTTCCACAGTCTCTCGTTTTGCAATATCCATCAATTCGATTAGGCCTTGATGCCGATTTACTTATGGTCAAATGAAACGTGGGATGACTATGCTTGTTGTTTTTTTAAACTCCTATGAATTTCGATAGCCTAGCTGTTGTGAATTATTTAACCTCAGTTTCTTGAATTTTTCCTGAGACTTTCATGGCAACACCTAAGACATCCACGTTGACTTCGATGTCTACTGCTTTATCAGGTTTAGTTATTTTTACATCTGAAACAGAAAATAAAACAACGGTTTCAGTACCAAAATTATAGCAGCATGTCGAACTTAGTCAAATTCACGACTGCAATTTAACAGAATCTATGAGAGCAGTCAACGTTTTTAGGATCCATATATATATATATATATATATAGATCCTAAAAACGTTGACTGCTCTATATATATATGGGTAAGTAAGTACGGAGTGTAAGCTGTTACCCATGCAGCAGACCCCCCCTCTCCACGTCGCTGGAATGATCCATTGGAAAGGCAAGCGCCGATAC
>JAOXYB010034974.1:0-12757 GCA_028565635.1 Phoronis ovalis | reverse complement strand
CTGATTGGATGATATCTGTTACTGTAGTATACTGATTGGATGATATCTGTTATAGTAGTATACTGATTGGATGATATATGTTATTGTAGCATACTGATTGGATATCTGTTATTATAGTACACTGATTGGATATCTGTTATTGTAGTACACTGATTGGATGATATCTGTTACTGTAGTATACTGATTGGATGATATCTGTTATAGTAGTATACTGATTGGATGATATCTGTTATTGTAGCATACTGATTGGATATCTGTTATTGTAGCATACTGATTGGATATCTGTTATTGTAGTACACTGATTGGATATCTGTTATTGTAGTACACTGATTGGATTATATCTGTTATTGTTGTACACTGTCTAGAACATATCTGTTACTGTAGCGCACTGACTATATCCTACCTGTTACTGTAGTACATATCTGTTATTGTAATGCACTGACTACATCATATCTGTAATCATAGTAAAATGATTGCATCACATCTGTTATTGTAGTACAATGACTACATCATACTTGTTATTGTAGATGCAGTGCATTTACTACATTATACCTCTTATTGTATTACACTAATTAGATCCTACCTTTCATCCTAGCTGCTTGCTCTTGAGCTTTTGTTGCCTGAATGACCTTATTAAGTACTGCTATCCACTCTTCCATTTCTGGATCAGACTCTGCAGCCAGATAGTAGAATGATTTATCCTGCATTCGCACTTCAAAACAATGACGGCCTTTTTTATCATTCTGAAAGAGAACAAGTTATTACCTATGACTGTTCTTAATGAATAAAAGTGAAAATAGGGTTGTTAAGAAATTGATTTTACTATTTGTATACAATTCTAACTTTGCTAAATAGAAGCATAACATTTACATGTTGAAATAAATCACAAGTTTGGAACATGTTACTGCTGTGGCATCTTTAACTAATCGCAGAAACTGTTTTACACCATTAAAGTTGGAGGTAGGCATACAGTAAGCATTTGGCAATTTAAGCTGTATAGACTGTTCCAGATCCCAAAATCCATGCTTGCCCACTTTGTGCAACACAGTATATTTACCTTAGCTACTTCACTCGCAGAATCCAGAAATATTGCTCCTTTGGCTTCTAGCTTCTTTTCATCTTTATGAAACTCTAAGATGTACGTCGAATCAGCCTGTTGCTTCAGGTAACAGTATCTTCTTTTAAAAGCCTGTGAATGACTAGTAATCTAACATCAATCACATTTATTATAAAACAGGTAAAGTTTTCATCATTTTATCTCAGTGAGTTTCTGCAGACATTTGGTAAGAAACTGGGGCACGGGAATAATTGTAAATAGGTGACAAATAATAAATGTAAGAGTTTCTTCTTCTTCTTCTGGAATGCTGGGAATGTAGGCATGTGTAAGAGATGTTCAGGCCATGTTCAACACGATGAGTATTGTGTGTGTTTACAGCATATTTTCTTGCCCATTTAGATGGCTACAGCAACTGAAGAAACATTTGCTGTTTTACACAAAAAAAAGTTACTTTATCCTCTACAATATTTCTTTAAGTTTCCTTACCCTTGTGAAACTGAAACTGGAATCATGTGTACTGTCTGGACCCTTAAAAACCCATCCTGCATGGGTAATAGACTGACTCAAATTTCTTGACAGAGACGAGGAATCCTGAAATAACAAGCCAATAATTAATACAGCACCCACTCCATTTCTGTTTTTAACTGACGGAAACAGTAATTTAGTTACTAACAATCTACTGACTATAGCTGCGCCACTATTGTCTTAAGCATGTTACCTATATATTGTACTTGTTAATATTACACAAAATCCGTTCTTTTACAATAGATCATTTGCATGTGCTAGGCGTTAGTAGCCAGAAACTTAATTAAACACACAATTTTGAATTTTGTGAAAAAAGATCACCCAGTACTCCAACTCATTCCAAAAACATGGATTACTGGTTTAGCAGACCATTCATGCAATCTAATACATACAGATAATGTATTGTGTTGTGTATTGTGCAACAGTGCAGACCAAAAGTGAACTTCAAAAAGTTGATCATTGATTTCTTTTGTGGTCCTCAGTCATCAATCAAAGAAAAAACTTGAAGGAAGCTTATCGCAAGCCATGTTAAAAGTGCAAATTATAACAAATATCAAATATGACACAGAAAAGGAATTAGCAAGATAACTGTTGATTTTCAATATCTGCTGAGGTGTTTTAGTTCAGATCAGTAGTCCGATCTCTTTGCATTGAATACCTTAATGTCATGTTGGTGAGTAAATGGAAATTTAGTTAAAATTGAATTGAATTAAACCAATGACTCAAGCTAAAACTTCTGCGGAATAATAAAAATCTGATTAATTTTAACAGTGATTAGTTGGTTAGGAAAGATATAAAAATGATTAGGTAACTGTCCATATTACAAACAGAAGGAGTAAAATCAAAACGCTAGCTTTGAGAAAAATAAGGAATCATTTAATAAATGCACTCTGCAAGCTTATATGTAACAGAAAAATGAATATAACTGTACAAAGCTGGGTTAAATGTCAAGTAAACAAAAATTATTAAAAATGTAGAGAGATTATAGGCAACTGAAGATTATTAAACTGACATAGATTCAAAATATCTGAGAACCCACATATGACCAAGTTGCATGCAATTTCTTAAGCAATGATAATTAAAGTAATCGTTAAAATAAACACGGTGAATTATGAAGATAATATATGACTTGTCAGATTCCATCCATGCAACAAAAAATCGCAGAGCAAAACATAGCAAATTTCCAGCTGTTGGCCATTTTTAAATCTTGATGTTCAAATCGTAATTTTAGTGAAGTTTGGGCACAGATATTTACATCTGAGGAATTCTGAACAACTTGAAAAGCCATGATAAGAAAATCTAGTGCGCTCAGACATGGTCTTGTAGTTTCACAACAATGTGCGACTTTTAAGACTGTCACAGGAGTGTTCCGGGTTGAAAAGCATTATTATGTGTGAAAAGCAAGTAGTAGAAGCATAGTCTAAACCTTAAATAATCGGCATAAATCCACGGGGGCCATGTCAGTACTATCAGACAGTGAAGACAAAAAGTCGTGAAACTGAAACATAAAAGATCACAGAAGACTTTCACAGAAGAAAAATTTTACTGGATAGAACACAAACACAATGTGTCATTTTATTAGTTATTTAGGAATTGTGCAAAAGTTACTGCACTACATCATTTGCACATTCAAATCTGTATTAACATAAGCCAAATAGCAACTATATGTTATATTGATGCGTTTACTTAGTGCATATGATAACTTTAAGTTGTACTTCGTCTCAAACAAAAATCCCAGTCACAACATTTTTTTCTATTTCGTCAGTTCTTTTTTAAAACAAGTAGTAAAGGAGTAGCACACAAGTGTACTAAATTTGTAAAAATCTGAAGTTTTTTTTTTTAGAAAAGTGTACTAAATCTACATAAAACCGAAAAGTTTTTGTTTTTTTAGAAAAGTATACTAAATCTACATAAAATGGAAAAGTTTTTTTTTTTTTAGAAAAGTGTACTAAATCTACATAAAACAGAAAAGTTTTTTTTTTTAGAAAAGTATACTAAATCTATACAAATCTGAAAAGTTTGTTTTTTTTAGAAAAGAGTACTAAATCTACATAAAACCGAAAAATCTGTTTTTTTTAGAAAAGTATACTAACTCTTAAACAAATCTGAAGTTTGTTTTTTTAGAAAAGTGTACTAAATCTATACAAATCTGAAAAGTTTGTTTTTTGAGAAAAGTGTACTAAATCTATACAAATCTGAAGTTGTTTTTTTTAGAAAAGTGTACTAAATCTATACAAATCCGAAAAGTTTTTTTTTTTAGAAAAGTGTACTAAATCTACATAAAACCGAAAAATTTGTTTTTTTTAGAAAAGTATACTAACTCTTAAAGAAATCTGAAGTTGTTTTTTTTAGAAAAGTGTACTAAATCTATACAAATCTGAAAAGATTGTTTTTTTTTTTTTTTAGAGAAATGTACCAAATCTATACAAATCTGAAAAGTTTGTAGGTTTTTTAGAAAAGTGCATTAAATCAGTCTGTACAAATCTAGAAAGTGTTGTAAGGAGACCAGTAACATTGAGTAAAGAGCCATTTGTACCAGAAAAGAACGCAAGATTTTTACCTCTCCTTCTTTTGTTTCATCCTCATCCACTTCAAACACATGTTCCGGTAAACCATTAGCGTGTACTTTGTGCGCTCTAAAACAAAGGAGTAAAAGCCCATCTGAATATGTTCAGACCAGGAATCTTGTACATTGAATCTCAGTGGTGATATCACAAACACTCAGACTGCAAAGCCTATAATAGTTAATGCGCCACTTTCATGGGCTAATCTATCAAACTGTGTCTGCTTAATTCCTTATTTGTCATTACTATGATTGTTATTAATATATGTATGGGCCAGTAAGAGACAATTAAACATTAGCTGGTTGGATTAAGTTCACAATCCTAATTTGTATGCACTGTTCATATTAGAAATTGAGCAAACGTGGCTGAGTTTAACAACTGGAGTCTTCCTGTTTTATTGCTGTCAGCCGTAAAGATAAATAGAAAATGAACCTTTCTGTATAAAGATTGATTTTAACAAATCTACTGTTAAAACAGCTTCTTGGAGGAGAGGTGTATGAGGGCGTGAGAGTTTCAAGATACTTTGCCTTGCATGCAACCTTTTGCATAACAAGCTCTAGTTTGGAAAATCAATCATTACTAATTTGCTGCATCAACATCTTAAACTTACTTTGGCAATTTCATGTAACTCCCAGAATAATCCTTGTACTTGTAATTGATGAAGTTCCAATCACTGGTGTAGGTTTTAATACAGTCACGTACTAGCAGACTTGGAGCTTCTTTACTGGCACCCTCGGGTACTGTGCAACGAACAGTGCGGAACTCTCTGGGCATTGTTGAAGCCTACAAAATAACAAATCTTGAGGACTCGAGGTGCATTGTGGAACTGTAACTTGACTATAACTTTCGTCTGTAATTTTCAAAATCAAATGAAGAGACAGATATAGATGTATACATTTTCAGTATACTTTAAAGTTTAAAAAAAATTAAGAAACAAAAGGTTGAAAAGAGTTCATACAATCTGATAAATGGCCAATTTTCAAAAAAAATATAAATCAAAAAACTTTACACTTACAAAGTTGAAACTACGTTCCGTCATCTTCACAAAGTCGTGTTTTCCATTTTTCAAATGTTTGTTTTGCTTAAATGCTATGATTTCTCAAAATTCATGATTTTTTTTATAAATTAGTGCCAGGTCAAAATTAGCAATAATTGTGCATTTTGAGAAATCATAACATTTAAGCAAAGCAAAATTTGAAAAATGGAAAAAATTAACACGACTCTGTGAAGATGACAGTGCGTAGTTTCACCTTTGTAAGTGTAAGGATTTTTGGATTATATTTTTTTTGAAAAATAAACTTCTGAACAAAGCAAAATTTAAAAAATCTGAGACATCATTTTGAAGATATGTATGCTTATTTGTCCAAAATTTTGTATTTGTAGGTAGACAACTTTTTAATTTAAATATATTTTGAAACTTAATTTTATTCTCAAAAATCTCTTCTTATATCAGGTCATGTGATGAAGTTCAAACTCTATCTATATTGTAATGTCAGGACTTTAAAGTTTAGTGATTTTTAAAAACTTACTTTTGTAAGTCTATCTCTTAATATTAATTCCTAAAAATATCTTGAAGAGCTATTAATTTAGACCTAAACTTTACTACTTGTTGCCTGAACAAAAGAGAGACCTTAATTTTATCACTCACTGTTTATTAGTCTACTTGTACTAATCTCACTTTCTTTGCTACGTGACAAAATGAGAAACAAGAAGTGACATATACCACATAGTTTACTACAGAAATATCCAGCACAGTACTTCTGCAAAAAAGTGCAAATTAATTTAACCCGTTTACTAATCATAGGTTTACACAGTGAGCATTTGTTTAGATTCTAGTAATTGGTAATCAATATGTTTTATAACAGTTATTTCATGAGAATATATAACTTACCGACACATCATCGTACGGGAAGATAAGCAGTTCTCTCTGCGGATCATTATGTATGAGAGTTTTGTTCTTGACGACAAATGTTTCATAATCAATCGGCTCTGTTAACTTTGGGCGTGACTGGAAAAAGTAAAAAAAAACTTATTTTCAATAAAATTCCCTAAACATGCAACAAAACACATTGGTTCATAGATAAATAAAATATGTCTAAGACAGGTAAGGAAAACTACACTGTAATACTCAATTATAGGGTGGATCATTCGATTAGATTATGCAAACTAGAAACGTAACATTAACTTCAGTGAAATATACACAGTCTGCAATAAACAATACAAAAAATGCATAAAAACCATTCCAAGTAGGAAAAATTGCATAAAAGCTAGTTGAGACAGAGGTTTCCTTATTCTTCGCTGAAGTACAAATCAACATCTAACAGTCTATCATGCCACCTCCAAAACTAGTTCATTATGCTTCTATAAATCTGGCATTACCTCAATAAAAAAAATTTATTGCCAACATCTCTTTAAGGATTCAAGATACAAAAACCACAGTTATCTGTCCAACTTTCATTATTAATTTTCATAGTCAAAATGAAGAGCTAGACATGTAAAAGTATACATTTTTGTAAAGGTTATACTTTAATGTTAATGAATCCAAAGATAAGAAGCTGAAAAAAATTCTCATGATCTGATAAGTGTCCATCTTGGGAAAAAATTGAATTTTCCAAATTTTAATTTTCAAAAAAATGTAAGTCAATAACCCTTGCACCTACAAACCTGAAACTTGGCAAAAATTATTTTTATATACAGGTCCACAAATTCTGACTCAGATTTTCTAAATTTTGCTTTGTTTAAAATTTGTGAATTTTCAAAGTCTAAAGGTCAGGATTTTGCCGATTTTGTAACTATTGAACTAATAGTAACCAATGAACAAATCAAAATTTAAAAAATGTGATACATTGTTTTGTAAATATACATGTGTAGCTTATTTTCGCGGTTTCAATTTTGTAGACGCAGGGTTTTTTGAAAATCACAATTATTTCCCAAAAATGGCCTTTATTAAATCATATGACTGAATTCAATCTATTTAACCTCAGGATTTGTAAAATTTAAAGCATTAACTTTTTAAAAAAGTATATCTGTACTCTGTCCTTTCCTTTTATTTACTAAAACATACTTTGAAATATATATATATATATATATATATATATATACACACAAAATATACACCTCTTTGCATCTAGAGACCTTAATATATTTTCCAGTTGTAGCATTTCTTTATAGTTCTGGTTTTCTTTTTAAGACCAGTTGCTGGTAGTAAAACAAATGAAAACTAACCCAGTTTTCCCTGAAGTAAAACAGCTGATGAGCTCTCAAATTTCATTTATCTAATAAACGAGGCAAGAAAAAACAGTATAAGTATAATTTTCTTTTTTTTTTCATTGATCAGATTGAATTTACAGATATAAACTACAAATTACACTACTATGATGAAATCCATTAGTCTGTATATACTACTGCCAAGACAGCTTAATAACATGTCTACAGAAAAAGGTTATACACCCACAGAATAATTTATGACAATCAAGTTTTATAACTAGTATATATATTGACAATTTTCAATATATTTACTATTAGAGTATATTACCCTAGAAGAGAATGGATAAGATTGATTAAAACATGCACTGGATATATACCAAGAACAGTAAATGGGGGAGTTTAGCAATATAGAAAGCAGACATAAAATATGCTAGTTCCCTATTATTAATTCACAATATACCATTCTCGACTTGACACTGCATTTATGCATGTGATGTTACTAGGTCTTTCGTAGTGCCAGGTATGCTATATGCACCTTCAAACTCCCTGAACACAATACTAGGGCACAACTATGAATGTGTACATATTAGATACTAAGGGTGTTAAGCAAGTCTTAACCATGATAAATTTATTGGGAATTTTTTTGACATATTTTCTCTGTTAAATAATTATAACCTTCCTAATTTGTAGTAATTAAGAAAACAGGCCACTTAGCAGGTTATTTTAGGAAACTGCAGTTTATTTATTTTAGATGCTAGAACATATACTGTATTTAACAGATCACCTGTAGAAACAAAATGATAGTTGAAACCTTACCCAGAGTTACAAGGAAAGTAAAAATAAACTAATGCTTGGTAAAGTACATATAATACAAAAATTTCAACCAGAACACAGAACATTCAGGAATTCCCGTGCAGTAGTGTGACAATTTGCTGGGATCGTTTCGGTGTCATCTGGTTATGTAATTTGCATATATTTTATAAGGACGCAACACTGCATCCTTTCTTCAAAGAAGATCTACTTTTATAGTCAAAGGCGAGATATTTTCAACATGACTAAAAACTGAATGACCTGCTTGACCAGGCACTTGACCAGACTTGCACTATTTTCAATGGAACATTTGCGATACAGCCTAGAATAATGTAATGATCAAGACAAACACATTTTGGAGCTAACATGTATATAAAAGACATTAAAATTTCTTACAAAAAAATGCAACAATATTTAACTGGCCACTAACAACACTCATACCATACTCAGAGAAACTATTGTGCCCACACTGTGTACTGTATTGGTGATCAGTGTGCTATTGTAGTGAATTATTGGTGATATACTGTGCCCATGTGTATACTGCAGTCTTGAATCTTGTATCACTATAAGTTATAAACCTCTCAACTGGCTATCAATGATGAAGTCTTATTTGTTACACAATGTTTCTCTTTTATCATTCAAGTACTGATACCCATTTATATATATACTGCCTATAATTTCTATGTAGCAACAGAATAATCTTATTATAGAGCAAAAACATTTAAATATGCCAATACTCTTGATTAAATGGTTTATTTTTACACTATTAAAATAGTCATATCATATTCTTTGTCACTTAATCTTCATTTGAATCTAGCAGTTTATTACTAAAGGTAGGTGGAAATTAACCTTGATGATTATTACCTATATGTTGATATTTATCTTGTCTTACAAAGCTATAGTATCAATAAAACATACAATTTCTATTTTATACTACAAATCTAGAAAGTTTCAACATTGTCCAGCCACAACTAAGTATTAAAAAGAGAATAAAAGACTTAATCAAGCATTCAGAGACCTAGATTACCAGAAGGACCAGTTAAAATTGTATATAGCTGTGGAGATATGATCCAATTTTATAAAACCCTTCATCACATTGAAGAACAGACAAGAACATATTTCGTATTCAGAACACAGAGCAATTTATTAGGGAGAAATTTTGGTTTAATGCCAATTTAATACAGAAATTGACTGGAAATATTTTTTTCAACAGAACTATTAACAATTCTTTTCAGTGATTGTCAGAGCAGGCTGCTGTTGTCAAAACACTCAAATAATTAGAAAACAAATCCAATAATTTTTTTGGAATGTCATGTCATGGATAATTATATTTCGAAAGTGCACACCATGAGTGAAAAGTGCGTAGTATATTCCTGCCAATCATTCTCACGTTTGTATGAACAGTAACATAACTATTAATTTACTTAGGAATGATATTACACAAAGCTTTTGCTTTTTTATGTATTCAAATCATCAAGATATCAAATTAATTTTAGTTTATTTCCATCAGCCACTAAATTCATGTGCACACCAAGTTAAAATGTATGTTCTAAACACAGCAACTGTCATGAAATAAATAGTAGATCATGTACAACATATGGAACTACTGTACTAGTTATAGTGTTGTCGATGCATCAGTTCAAAACATTTCGATTTAATCAATCTGCACCATAAGATATTGCAAATCTGGAGAATAAGAAATTATAAGGAAATCTTAAATGTCCATATAGGTGAATAATCCAGTAGACAGGTGCCATAAAATAACTATTTTCAGCCAAAAAAAAAGATCACAGTAAAAATAGGAACATTGATTGTAACTGCACCTACCAGAATGTTTAGAAATAAATTTCTATGAGAGGAACAACAAACAGGTAGAGTGAAAACATACTACGCCTATAGATAATAACCAAAATAGACAGGTAACCGTTATAAATAGCCTACCCACTGAACCCTACGCCACACATCAATCAAGGAAAGTTGATCAACCATCCCAGCTAAAGTCCGTAGACCAGCACCGATGTCCATCTTTAAAGACCAAGATGTATCTAAAAGCATAGTCAGCTAATTAGCTGATGTAATTGACCGCCAGCTAAAAAAAAATCTCAAAATTCCTCAGAAACATTCTGTTGGAATTAGTCAAAATGATTAATAGAGTATACTGCATGAGAATTCTCAGATGAGAAAACTGCATATGCTGTAGAAAACTGATGTGTAATATTTTCTCATAACAGATGGTCCACAACCTTAAAATTGGCTGTTTACAGCATTGATTACTGCTTGTACTGTCTGCAAAAAGCCAAGTTCATAATGTCTATGCACTGAATATACCTTTTTCGTTCTGTTTTATAGATAAAGGGGATAAGGTTAATTCTTCCTTATGATGTTTTAAGTTATGGTAAAACTTCTCAATTTACAAGATTGCAAAATTCAATCATGTTTATCAGATTTTTCTAAAATTGACAAACTCACAATTTTTATTATGAACTAGATAGCCTTTTAGCAAAGGCAGGCATATTGGCTTTTATAAACGTTGCATGACCTCTAAATCACCTTTCATCGTCATTTTTGAACTTTTCAGCAAATAATAGAAATTCGTTGCCTTAAAATGTCCCCCTTGACCTCTACATTCTTTCTGAAAATTTTGTGCTATTTTGAGAGTTTGAACTTCGACCTCTAGATGACCTTTTGACATCAAGGTCAACCCCGGACTGTCATGTCAAATTACAAGCCTGTTGACTCACTACGACTTGCAGTATGTTTCCGACATAAAATTAATTTAAAAGATGCTTTAAAGAATTCATATTTTAATACCTAATACCATCATT
Organism: Phoronis ovalis; assembly: GCA_028565635.1. Taxonomy (NCBI): domain Eukaryota; kingdom Metazoa; phylum Phoronida; family Phoronidae; genus Phoronis; species Phoronis ovalis. Next base: position 1,769 of record JAOXYB010034974.1, on the reverse strand, counting down.
TTGTGCAATTTCAAAATTTTGACTTTTGACCCCCCCCCCCCAATGACCTTTTGACCCCAAGGTCAGTAATGGCCAACCTTGGGGATGTCAAACCTCAGGTATCATGTCCTTAAGTGTAACAGACTTCGAGATATAGCTTAGTGAAAATTGGAAGATCAATAAATTAAGTGAAATGGTGCCAAAATTAAAAACAAACCTTTTAGTACAGAAATATTCTCAAAGATCATCTAAAACACTTCCTTGTAACTCAATACAATCATTTTAGAACATTTTGAACCATTTTTGACCTTTGGCCTCCAAACGACCTTTTGACTTCAAGATCAACAATGACCTACCCCAGGGATGTCGCACATCAACTACCAAGTTCCTAGCTGTAACCATCTTCGAGATATAGCTTGTTGAAATTGGAAGAAGCAAAAGAAAGAAAACATACAAAACCAAAACATAAATTCATTGGTCGACTAATAAATAGCTTGTTTACAGTGATTGCTGTACGTATTACTGTGAATGAAGACTCAATCTGAACACTTAGAATAAATATACTAGAAACATTTATAAACCTTCATTCCAGAAATACTTTTTTAGTGGAAATACTTAGCTTTTCTGTGCTACAATCTATGCATACATTGCATGTGTATGCTTAATATTGTGTTTTCATTTTTTATTTTACGCTTTCTGATCAAATCGCTTTTTATTTGTACAAGATCTCATTAATCAGCAAGTCATGCACATACATATTCCATAATGTTGATTATGTCACCACATCATTTATACAAATGTGGCACACTGTGTGGATTTTAAATATGCTCAGTCGAACTTCTGAAACTGTGAATTAATACAATATTGTACGATTTACTAAATCACCGTTAATAAACCATATAATATCTTTTCAACAATTTTTTCTAAATACTACAAAGATAACAGCTTCGGAACTGAAAATGCGAGAAAAGACCTTCTCTCTGGCAACTAGAATATATAATGGATGTTTATGATACATAAGAAAACAAGGATTAAACAAAATCTAGTCAAATACTGTAACAGTAGATTTTAAATTTATTAGTATCATAAGTTTTTAAATTTTGCTATGTTATATACTAAAACATAAAAGGCTACAGTACAACATTTATAATTTCTTTTTAAAGTTAATAACGCACAGTAAAACTGATTTACAACATAAAAGCAGCAAGCATGCAATATAGCCCATGCTTTAACTGACATGGATGAGGAGACTGAGAAATATATGTACAGCTCCTCAATACTGCCTGGCAACTGTATTAACTGGCTATTTGCACACATGGTACAAGGAATGTCATGATAGGATCATGACAGTTTAGTCACTACCTAGAATTTCTTGATAACATTCTATGTCAGGACATAAGGATGGTTCCTTTAAAAATGTTCCAATGTATTTAAAAAGAATGGTGATTTACTATATGGCTGACTTCCTGGTGCAGTATGCACAGTTATCAGGACCCCAAAATGTCAGGTTTATTTAGAATACAACAGTCAACATTTATTTCTAGTACCATATAATATCACACTACAGATAAAAGTTAGAACTATATAATCAGTAAATGCCGGGGGGGGGGTACTCAGGTTATTTTTTAGTGGGGGTGTGCAGCCGAGTTGAAAATTTTGGATTTGGATTGTCTACTTTTTACTGTATTTTTTTGGATTGCTACCGTAACGATGTTCAAAAATTTGGATTGCTACCCACTGCTTACAGCAAATAATTTGGATTAATTTTAGGTTTGTATCCATAATTCCAT